>JASXSY010002348.1:0-60453 GCA_034509805.1 Sipha maydis | reverse complement strand
AATATTGTAATGACGTAGGCCGAGGAAGACGAATCGACTGCGCGCTATAGCTTAGGCAGTACCTACGTTGCAGTCACTCGTCAGCTACAGCTGTCATCATAATATTGTGAGATGGTAAATTATGTCGCGCACACGTTCAATTAAAAGTGACTCCGAATAAGGATTTTGGTTGTTTTCGAGATCAAGTTTTCCTCCGGACGTTATTAACTCAAAAACATTGTACTCAAAACTTGGTACAGTTCTTCCTGTGACCTGAGGGTAAAAAATCAAGAAATGTTATAGGTATTCGAAAACCTGAGCAGCGCGTCCGTAATATATAATACAATTAAGAATACGTAAATTTTAATTTTGTTTTGGTTCTACCTTAAAATCGAGAAAATTGTATCTGTACACTTCCTAATAGAACGCCTACGTACACTTATTATACGATTTGATATTATCGATATATTCTATTCGAACCGACGTAAAAGTCATGATTTGTTTTTATTCGTTTCCGAGTTTATATGTATTTTGGTGTATGACAGTGTTTTCGAAAACAGTATCGAAGAAAATATAAATTTTTTTCCACGTTCGGTGACTACGACGTATCTCGTAGATCGGTTTTCGGTGTATCGGGTATTTACATAAAGCGATGGTAATATACACTACAGACACGCATTAAATCCTTAGCCTGCTTCGTTCGATACGTGATAAAAAAATATACACATAAATAAGCATGAAACCTAGCAGGCGCGTGTATATTATATAAACATTTTAGGGAGAGAGATAGAGAGAAAGAGACAGAAAAAAAAACAATATAATAAACTAGACGGTATTCTTTATTATTATTACACGCGTATATGTATCGTCCGGCTGTATATTCGTCAGAAATAAAAACACATTATATTTATATACTTCGTATAAACGTGTTAATATATTACATCAGGTATATTTTTTTACGACCGTATATTATAATGACGTTGGGAGAAATATTTTTCTGTACCGGTGGGCTCGGACTCCGCACGGCTAAACAAACACGGTAGATCATTTCCCGGTGCACACGAGGCGATTAGGGCAGTGAGTTCTGTACCTGACTACCAGCCTACCTGCCTGCCTGCCTGCCTGCAGTTCGTCGTGGGCAAATAAACGCGTTTTCATTTCGTTACGTACACCAGTTAATGGTATCTCTCTTGGAGCTGATGTACTCCATCCGTAGTCGGTAGTACGTGCACTGATGTAAGCACAATACGTGCCTATACATATGCGACATAAAAACACAGGGTGGCCACGAATCGTGTACATCGCATAGAAACTCTCCGACCCACCTGATACATGTGGTGTAAGCAAACGTTGTAAACGAATAATATTCATCGGCCAGCACAGATGAGTTTCGGTGTCGGGTACACCGAACAATTTTAACCATTCGAGACATGACGATTTACATTTAAGCCGATCTTAATAACGTAATACACTCGCACTAAATGTTCAAACATTCACTTTGTACGGTTGTGTTAGTCATGGTTCATAAAACGTCTTGGTAATTGTATATCAATTACAAATATGATAATATGCAATTCTAATCGAATTATTTACCTCGTCAACGACATCATCCATTCTGTTTGACTCTTAAGCATATACGAGCACTGGTCTCAATCGTAACCGTGCGAATCTCCAGACAAAATAAATTACAAGTAATGTCGGTTCGGTCTGCTGCAGGTGTTTGGTGATGAAAGAACATCCTACTACACCCGTGCGCACGCCTATACGTAATTATGCGATCTAATATCCTGATTGTGATCCACGGCGGACATTTAAATCTAATAGGGTTTTTATTTTTTTTGTTTTTGACGATAATAAAGTAACGGAAACAAAACGGAAATCAAATCATTTTCATTTCATACTTATATAATATCAAATAATATCGGCGAATCGTTAAAAATGTAAATGACGATGATATTTTGTTATTTTTATAATTGATAAGAGTAAACAATCATTTAGAACGACAATGGTTCTCACGAGGGGAGTATTGGAGCTTATGTCTGCGTTGTTCATATCTTAAAGGGTTCCAGACGTAGAAAAGGTTTAAGAACCCAAGATATTACAGTATCTGACCTGCAGGTCATGCCATGTGTGATTTCCAAAGTAATTCCTCAATACCTGTACGGTTTGTACAACAATAATTCGTTAAACCATGACGCGTTTCGTGTTGTTTGTATACCGTGGATTCAAATCGACGGTACAAAATTATTATGATTTTCCCCTTCGGTCGATTAATTGAAAAAAAAAAATGCTTTTAGGTTCTTTACACGAATTCCTATATTATAAATGAGTATATAATACTACGTAAAACGTTATTATGCTTTACTGGGCGGAGTTTTTAAAATTCACAAACGAACATAAATCGTGTGATTAAAAAAAAATTCCGGACTGTGGCGTCGATTTACTCGAAGCATGTGTGTGTAGATAGATTACCCAGCCGCGCTGCAGTTATACCTATAACCGTCAATTATTATTATTATTTATATTGATTTACCTGTGTATACGCCTGGAGGTGAACGGATATCGAATGGATGTTTTGCGATTCACCGGGGACGGGCGACTAGGACGTGAAATTAAAACCGAAATCGGGTATGTACGAAAATATATAATAAAATAAAATACGAATATTCCAGCCTCCGGGGGCTCGTCGAGCTATTAAATCCATGCGCGAACGTGGCGTTATAGATGTATACGCGCGACGAGAATGTTCCTCAGATTTTTAATGCCGGCGGATTGACAAGAAACCCCTAATTTGTTCCGCCAAGACGAAAATAATCGAATTATCGTACACACCCGATTATATCCATTATGTTATAGATATATTTTATTACCGAAATATTTTACTACTACTACTACTACTACTACTACTACTACTACTACTACTACTACTACTACTACTACTACTACTACTACTACTACTACTACTACTACTACTACTACTACTACTACTACTACTACTACTACTACTACTACTACTACTTCTACTAATACTTATACTACTACCACTACTATGTATGAAAGCAATAATAACTATGATGATGATTATGATGATTATAGTGATCCCCGAGAAGTTAGTTACCCGAACTAATAATAAATACCACACAGTATAGGACACCAATGAACGTCGGAAGAATGCGTATACTACACTTCCAAAGGTAGGCAAATTGAGAAAAGACTTGATTATTTAAAACTGTAGGCGGCAATTACATTCCGGTTAATAGTTGTAAATGTATTTATTTAGTTTTATTTCTAATAGAATACAATATCTCCGAGATTATATTATCTCGTATCGGTTGCAACAATTTTTAATGGTCCGTCTATCCGCGGGAGAGTGACTCTAATGTATAACTAGTCTCTACTTTAGCCTTGGGATCTCTGAGTTAAGTTCCCGTCTGTATATTTTATATAGTTCACCGGAGTAGTACATGTCTTTAATTTCGTACTAAAAAAGTCTTAAACAAATATAATCGGTGATTAAAAAGCAACCGTAGTTATAAACAGACACCGCACAAAAGTAAATATGCCCATAACCAGCCACTATAGCCGAACGATGAATACAATTAAAATGAGATTTCAAAACGAATAGGTAAATCGAAAAAAATAAATCAATAATTTAAAATCTATCATTGTGATCGCATTAATTAAGTACTTATTTGTAATAATTTTTGCCACCTGACTAAATCGGGTTTACATATACATACATATTTATGTATATAGTTAGTAGTAACAAACGTTGAGATATACAAATATAGTATACAAAGATGAGGGAGGACGTTGTAAAAATCTCTTTCTCTGAAATGTTAAAGAAATGTATAATTATGATTTTTATATATATAAATTTAATAGTCAATTATTTTGTCTATGTAAAAGACATCCGATGATAACTAAATCCAAATGTCCATCATTATTTATTAATAACTTTTGTCGCTATCGTAATTCTTAAGAACCTTAAAAATGTCTCTTAAATATTTTTTTGTGTATCCGCCTGAATACTAATATCGAGAATTAATATCAGTTTTGTAGTCCAAATGATTAAAATAATAGATAAACGTGGTATAGTGAAAAAACAATAATTTTGTTATGAGATAACTATAATCCGAGTTGACTAAATCAAAATATTTATATATTTTTATATATTTATAATATATGTATTTATATATGTATATTTCATTAACCAATAAAAAAATGATTAAATATATAATTTATGTATTTAAATTGGATACGTTGACGGTCCGTTAATACCTATGCCATCCATAACTTGTCGACCGTTAATTAATACGTAGCAAAATTTAGAGACTGTAAGTTTCAGTCCGGGCATTTGTTGAAAATATCGAAACTAACGTCATAATATAGGCATAGGCGAATCTACAGGGTGTGCCTGGTGTGCCAGGGCACACCCTGCGACTCGTATAAACTTGTGTAGGGCCCATAATACTCATTTCAGTTACAACGGTATTGAATCTAAACTTTAAACATTAAACAATTTATATTTTAATTTTAACTCAGAAATTTTTTTAATATATTAGATAAATTTTGATGGGTTAGGTTAGGTTAATTGTGGACAAGATGAGAGAAAATAGGCTGAGATGGTTTGGGCATGTGATGAGGCGAGAGGAAACGAATGCAGTAAGAGTGGTTATGAAGATGGACGTTGAAGGGAAAAGAGGAAGAGGAAGACCAAAAAAGAGATGGTTGGAGACTTTGGAGAATGACATGAGGGCTGTCGGTGTGTGCAGAGGAGATGTGATTGACCGAGTAAAGTGGAGGTGTAGGACAAGGGTGGCCGACCCCAAATAGTTGGGAGGAAGGCGAAGTAGAAGAAGAAGAAGAGATAAATGTTGATGGGTTCAAATATTGTAAATAAATATTATGGTTGATAAGAGATCAGCAATATTATCAAAAAAAAAATAAAACACTCCTGTTTATTTATAGCACGGCTACAGTCGTAATTTATTGCCATTATCATAGTTATTTTATGTAATTTAATTTTACCAGTAATTATCATTTTTATGGTTATTGACAAAATGAAAAATACTTTATTTCGTATTAAGTATTAACATTGTTAACAAACTAGGTAATTAAAATTCATATTATTAATATTGTTATTTCAAATGGGAAACATATTTAAACGTGTGATAACTGAGTGGTATTTTGAACTACAGAGGGCCTTTTTGAGGTAAAGGCACACCCTGCTATAAATTCCTAGATTCGCCTATGAATATAGGTATTATAATATCTAATCTAATTCATCATCGATTACGAATATGTCACGTATGTGAGTCGCCGATACACAATACGTACTGCATAACTAACATGCGTATAATTTATTGTTCCAGACCAACGTGGGTCCGATCCTATTGTGTATGAACTCGTATAAAGATGTCGGTAATCCAATGACGCTCACTAGCATGAGAGGCGCCACTTTGGATTTCAAGTTGCACAAGGTTATTTTGGACGCGGTCAGACAGCAAACCGAATCCGGATACCCGCAAGCTATCATACTTTCCGGTTAGTACCGTGATAACACTTGTAATAAACCATGACGTGTATAATGTACCAGCATCGTTTCTCCACCTTTTGTAGTGTTGAGGTCCCCGAAATAAGTCGATCGTAAAGTTGCTTACTAGACCAACCCCATGTAACAAAATATTAATTTGTGCCTATTCATCAGTTTTACCGGTTACAAATATTTTATCACTTATGAAACGGAAAACTATAATATACGTCTGTCACGGAAATAGAACACCTCTATAATTATGCACATTTTTTTTCGTTGGTAGAAAAAGTTTTTTTTCCCCGTACAATTACTAATTGACGAGACCGCTCTTCTTTATACGGGATCGCGACTACGCCACTCCTGGTCGAGAAACGATGAATTATGCAGTATGTAATGTTTGTATTTTAACGGCAACTTACTCGGGTCTTGCACACGCGTTACAGGTGTTAGCGGTTCCGGGAAAACGTACGCTTCGATGTTATTATTGAGGCAGTTGTTCGACGTGGCCGGTGGCGGACCCGAAACGGACGCTTTTAAACATTTGGCTGCCGCGTTTACCGTGCTCAGGTCTCTGGGATCCGCCAAAACGTCTTCGAACTCGGAATCTAGTCGAATCGTGAGTATGCGTCGTAGTTAACCGTTTATTATTCGCGGTTTGGCGTACGTGCATGTACGTTACGCGGATATATTAATCTGATCGTCGTTTCACGTATTACTTTAGGGTCATTTCATCGAAGTGCAAGTGACCGACGGCGCTCTGTACCGAACCAAGATACACTGTTATTTCTTGGACCAGACGCGCGTGGTGCACCCGTTGCCCAACGAGAAGAACTATCACATATTTTACCAGATGCTCGCCGGTCTCAGCCAAGAGGAAAGAGGTGAGCATCCCGTATACCTGTTTACATAGTGTTATCTTTTTCGATGACGTTAACGCGCTAAACCGAATTTGCTGTTGTTATCGATTTCCAGTGAAGCTGAACCTGGAAGGGTATTCGCCGACAAACCTCCAGTATCTGATGCAAGGCGATACCAGGCAAGATGAAGCGGAGGACGCGGCTAGGTTCCAATCGTGGAAATCGTGTTTAGGTAAGAAGTTCCGAACCGCCCCGGTTTTTTCGTTCTTTTCCGCCGCCATGACCTGCAGCACGCTGAATTGCTTCTTTATTCTTTTTTTTCACTATTGGTTTCGTCTTTAAAGATCATACCGATTTAATTAAAAATTTTACTACTCGCCCTTATTTCTCCATTCCTAACATTTTGTTGTTATTCATCCGATTCAACCACGTCTCCTTAAAGGTATTTTCCTTTTTTAGATTTTTCTTCTACCATCTGACTGATGAAAAACCCCTACTAGTATTTATTAAAAAAATGTAACTCCTATATCTGACATCTGAAAACTCTACACATTATTGTAAAATTATTATCGTAATTCCTATTGTTTTCTGCTACAGGTCTTCTGGGCATCCCATTCATGGATGTAGTGAGGGTTTTGGCCGCAGTGTTGCTCTTGGGCAACGTCAATTTCGTGGACAACGGTTCCGGCGAAGTGGTGGCCAAAGGCGAGACTGAGTTGGCGTCGGTGGCCAGGCTGCTCGGCATCACGTTCCCATCGCTGTTCCGCGGCATCACTACCCGGACGCATTCTGAGACCACTCGAGGCAACACCCAATTGATAAAAACCACCTGTGACGCGAACACGGTAAGTTATGGAAGTCGGTTTCACCGAGATCAACAGTGCTGCGAGGTGTTTCATACGTTACGCGACGCAGTCGATAAAAACCAAAACCACGGCCGTTTGTGATTCATAAAATCCGTACGGGTTCGCTCATTTGAATTTGAAACACACTGCGCGTGTCTACGCGCGACGAAAACTCGCTACAAACCCGCCGTCGAAATGTGAACACGTCACGTGTGTAGTGTCTTATAGCCCCTTCTCGTTGAACTCAAAACATCCCGCAGTCGTTCTTGGTCCAACCATGTGTCGTCATCGGAAAACGTGCGTGTAAACAATGACGTCTTATGTGTTTTATTTTTCAGGCGAACACGATCCGAGATTCTCTGGCCAAAGCGTTGTACTGCCGGACCGTGGCCACCATAGTGCGCCGAGCGAACAGTCTGAAACGACTCGGCTCGACGCTGGGCACGTTGAGCAGCGATTCCAATGACTCGGTGCACAACCAAGCCGAAGTGGCCAGCCAGCACGCGTCCACCGTTGGCACGGCTGGTTCGAAGTCGAGCAAATCCATGGCCGCCCTGAACAATGCGGTGAACATCGCGAGGCACGCCACGGACGGTTCTATTGGGATCCTAGACATGTTCGGTTTCGAAGAGCCAAAGGTGTGTGTTACATACGTGTTCGTAACACGTTTGCCGTTGATCATAATTGAACCCATAATGCACTAGCTCCTTTTTTCTTTTCACATTTGGTCACTCACGGTCTATTTCGAACGGCGATCAACGTCATTGATCGCAGTCAAGACTGATTTGCATGTGTTTCTATGATTCGTAATGACTGGCAATCTATTATTATGACACTCGAACGTGTGTCTATTTTTATTATCAGTCAAGGTGGTGGTGGTCGTCATTCATGATTATATCCGAGGATCGTCTCTATAAATATTTGATTTGTGACACGCATGATTTAACACTATAAACTTTAATTCGAACTTATCGAAATTTCCCGGTAATTTTTGAACAAAAAGTCGTTTTATAATCTTTTGGTAGGTATTATGCGTTATTGCATATAAAATATTTCCAACCATTAATATTGGTCATGCCATCTTAGTTTTTAATAACTTGACATTGTATCATTTTAAAACTTGATGCATTTTTAAATATTTTTTAAAGTCATCATGTTTCGGGTCCAAATTATAACTAGTGATAGTGAATTTTTTGTTCAAGCAATACTTAAGAAGTTCTAAAATGTTAAACTCAAAAGGTTCCTTCCATTTTTTTATTAATATACATTTTAACCGATTTCCGGTTTATATTTACGTCATACAATTACAATGTGTAACAATAAAGCCTTAGGATAAGATTCTTGTAAATATAGTTGTTCTTTCGGAGACACGTTTATTTTTACTTTATCAATTGTTTAGTGATTTCTTGAATCGACCAATGTTTATACATTTTTAATATAGAATTGAATTCGATGACAATTCTATAATCTCGATTTGGTTTCATGTTTTGATACCCGATTGAGATAATAATAGAAAATAAAAATACATGAAAATGTCGATCGTCAAAATATAAAGCGTATAGGTGACAACGATGAATTTGAGTATTAGATGACACTTTTTGTCTTATAAAATTCGTTTTTATTGTCATGAAACCATAAACGTTATCGCAATAGAGCCGTGAATTTTAATTAATAGTTGTAATTAGTATTCCGTTATCTTACAGCCTAGTCAGCTGGAGCACTTGTGCATTAACCTGTGTGCCGAAACGATGCAGCATTTTTACAATACGCACATATTCAAATCCAGCATCGAGTCGTGTCGCGATGAAGGAATTCATTGCGATGTAGAAGTCGATTATGTCGACAACGTCCCGTGCATCGATCTCATCTCGTCGTTGGTAAGAATAACGTTGTATCTTTTTTATTCGAATTTATAGCGATCATTTATTATTAGAGCGCGGATTTATATGCATTAAAAATCAATCGAATATGCTCTTAAAAATCTTAAATATGCATAAATATATGTATTAAGATGTTAAAATATGCATGGAAAATAAAAAATATGCATAAAAAAATTTATTTTTGGAAAATTTAATAAATACAGAATTTTATAAAAAAAAAATTATGGAACAATACTAAAAATACTTTTATTCATTTTTTTCACTTTAATTATTTTCAGGTAGCTTTAATCTATATATAAAAAAAAGGAATCAATTTATATCAAAAATGTCTCCTAAAATAAATGTACTTACCTAAATGTGATTTGTATTGTATGACAATATATTTATTATATTTATACGATATTTTGATATTAATCGAAACATTCTAAACTATAAAAATATAATTTTTTTTTTTTTCTTATATTATAATTGAAAATAGTATAAATTTAAAAATTTTCAAAAAAACAAAAAAAACAACGAATTATGCACTAAAAGATGAAATATGCAATTAAAATTGTAAAATAAGCCCTGAAAATAGAAAAGTGACGAAATATGCAAAAATATGCACTAACAAAGTTTAATTTTTTAAATCGTTAAGTCGTATAACAAATGTTGTGCTCACTTAGCATATCATACGATCAACCAGAATAAATATGCAAATGCATACAAATCCTCGCTCTATTTATTATTATTGCTATTCTCATCGTCGCACTTTATTATTATTCATATTTCTTGCTGTACAGAGAACAGGACTGTTGAGCATGTTGGACGTCGAATGTTCTGTTTACGGATCCGTTGAGCTGTATTTGAGAAAAGTTAAATCTCAGCACAGGAACAATCCTAGGCTTTTTGAACCCAAGTCGGTAGACCATCAGAAGTCTTTCGGTATACAACATTTTGCCGGTCGGGTGGTATACGACGCTTCAGATTTCCTCGGTAAATTGTTACTTACATGTTATAAAAAAAAACTATCACCGCAAAAAGCGGTATTAACCATACTAGATTACATTACATACACATAACTGTGTGATCGAAGACTAGTTTTTTATATTAATTCCGTTTTTAGAGACGAACAAAGACGTAGTGCCCGATGATTTGGTGTCCGTGTTCCACAAACAGTCATGTTCGTTTGGTTTCGCCACGCATTTGTTCGGAAGCGAGTTAAAAGCGTTGTACAGCATCGAAACGGTACCAAGAGGAATTAAATTCAGAATATCTCCAACATCTCATTCTGATCTGTAAGTGAAATATTCGATTACATTAAACGGTTTTCGGTACCATTGATTATACTATTATAACTCGAATTGTACGATGACTAGATATATTTTCCATCTTGTGGCACCCAATTATTTATTTTAATTTTATTTATTTATCTTGAATACAAAATATTATTTATAAATATAACATAATACAGTGTACAATGAGCGTATTCGTATGGGAGCCCATGAGACTTAACTATATACAATTACAAATTGTATTATAATTATAAATTATTAATAGACATTCATTGATTGGAATTTGAAGCGATTCAAAATCCATATAAAAGATAATTAAACAAATAAAATTATAAAAAAATAAAGTTATGATAATAAGAACAAACGATAGTACATAAATACGATATAATAATACAAACGAAGATTCAGTAGTGAATTTATGTACGTTAGCGGAGTTAATATTATTTAATTTATCTCCGGTGTTAAAATTATGGGATATTGATTTAATTTGATATTTTTACCAAGAAAGGTTTGTTGTTTTATAAAAAGTTTTTTTACAATAAAATATTTAATTCCTTCTACAAGTTAATAATATAAGAGTCACAAGTTGTATTTATTCTTAGAATATTATTTTGTGTTATTTGTTATAAGTATACAGTTTAGTGCCGTATCGTTTCCAAGAAATTGAGTAATTTAATCAACAGACATAATAATCCTTGTCCATGTTATGGATAGGTATACGATGTATGTATATGTATATGTATGTTTCATAAGTTGTTGGTTTAGTCAACTGAACTGTATAAATCACAAAATATTTTATACGATCAACGTAAAAGTTTTTTTTTTCAACTGTGTATTTAAACCATAAATATAATTTTGATTATGTAGATATTAAATAAAATAAATAAATAACTTTTTCCTAAAAAACAATAATTATTAGTAAACACTCCGAATACGACAGTGAGTAATACATCTCTATGGTGTATTTTATGGTATTTAATCACACGTTCTATTTTTTTTCTTCATATTTATAGTTTAAATGGCAATGAGCCTGTGTCGACACTTACCCAAGACTTCCACACTCGTCTGGACAACTTATTAAGATCGTTGGTGCATGCCAGACCTCATTTTGTGCGTTGCATCAAAGCGAACTCCACTGAAACACCGGATAAATTCGACCGTGCGGTGGTAATGCGTCAAATACGCTCACTTCAAGTACTGGAAACTGTAAATCTTATGGCAGGAGGTAAATATGAACGTCAAGACATACATCATCATTATAATGATAAACTCGACCTCGAAATTGTTATTAACTGTTTTCTTTTTCTCTTTAAGGTTATCCCCATCGAATGCGGTACAAGGCCTTCAATTTGAGGTACAAAATGCTAGCACCATTCAACAAGCTTCTGAGGACCGATGATCGGGCGACCGAAGACTGTCATCTGATATTACAGTGCATCGAAGATAAAATTGACACAAAACAGAGTGAAGTGAGCATGAGTTGGGCTTTTGGCAAACGACACGTATTTCTCAGGTGAAACATTATTATTATTATTGTAACTTTACATATAACTCAGAGAAAATTGGAATTTATTTAGTTATGCCCCTCCTCATTTCTCCCACGGAATGTAATCATGATACATTTTCCCATCAATAAGTAGATTATCGATAAATGTTTTATTGTATTACAGCGAAGGAGTAAGGCAACACTTGGAAAAACTTCGATGGCAAACTCATCACAATGCCGCTGTACTGATACAATGCACGTGGAGAAGTTGGAGGAGTAGAAGAAAATGGCCGAGTACCAAAAGAGTCATGATGCAAATGCAACAAGTGTCCAATCCGATTGTACAATGTATGTATCATAGATCATACTGCCATATAATTGTTCATTATCTACTACTTACTATAATATGTTGTATGGGACAAAATTAACATCAGCCGATATATATATATATATATATTTACTATTAAATATTAAATATAAAAAAAAATTGTTTACCTATTCTTTGATCAATTTTATTTTAGTAATTATTCGATACTATACAAGTTTTTATATAGTTTCATAACTTCCATGTTCAATAACAGGTTCACCCTCCTAGTAGGTATTTAATAGTGCTCTTGATTTGATATGAGTAATCCCGGGTACCCGTTTATCCGGATAATACACGATTTTGTGGGTAGTCAATGTTTTCGGGTAGTGGGTACCCATTACCCAAAATTTTCGGGTAGCCGATGGTTTTTGATATACGTAAACGGTTTAGCTAAGTCTTAACTCCTAAGAGGTAATCAGTATTAAATTATACATTACACAATTATTCGAATAAAAAATATCTAAGAAAATATAAAAATGATCTATAAAAATATAATCTAAGATATACATACCTTAACATACCTAAGATCATTAAGCTATGGTTATCGAACAGAAATAGATAAGATAAACTAAAGTCTAGTTATTAATATTTTCATATTCTTATATAAACTTTTACCATTATCGAATTATAAATACATATTGAAATTGTTGTCAAAATGTACGGAATATGTAAAAATATGTAAAATTAAATATTTCTTAATTAATTTTAAATCATGTGAAACGAATTTATCATTTACAATAGTTAATTTATTTATCATGTTTTAAAAAAAATATGTATGTACATACAAATCCCAGCTCTAGTAATGAGTATACAAATCATAACGGGTACCCGATCCATAACGGGTACCCAATCCAAAACGGGTACCCAATTCATAACGGGTACCCAACATTTTGTAAATCGGGTAATACCTGTAAAACCCGGTTACCCGGGTACCCGGGTATCAAGAGCACTAGCATTTAATAACTTTAAAAATACAATAATTTTGTTTTATAATTAGATTGTAGCTCATTTAGTTAATATCTATAATTTTCAAAAATTCTAAATCATAAAAATGTATGGACACGATATTTTAACATTTAAACATTATGTAACATTGGTGTGATTTAGTATTTTTATTTTTATTAGGTCTTAACAACAAAATGGGAATGAATGGCAGAAAACTGAACAATATTAACTCAAATAAAATTTCCAATCCTGGAATAAACAACAGCAATACAGCAACATTAACAAGACCCAGACCACAACCTATAACAGGAACACCTCCTCCTGATCAGATTGAAAAATTTGATCAAAAAATAATACAGACTTGTAATCTTTTTGGATTAAATTTGGTAATTACTAAAAAATTATTAAAAGTTCAAATTTAATTTGAAACATGTATTTTTATTTTTTTTTTAATGCAATTGCGGCATTCATAATTAAGATAAGAATTATTTACTAATTTTTTATATTCAAAGAATTAGTTTTTAACAGTTATTTATAATTATTTATATATTATATTACACCTATTTAATACATTTCAAATAATAATGATCGTATAAAACGTATATATTTTAAAATTTGAGATAATTATATTATATTTTATAATAATATCGTGTGAAATACAGCATATAATGAACTAAAATAATTTTTAATACCAAAAAACAATAATAAATGCTTTACCTTGCCCAGAATAAAAAAAACATTATGAATAACTGAATACCATATTGAAGACCAATAAACATAATATAAAAAATAATAAAATCAGCAATTATGTAATTGACAGTAGACAATTCAATTATTTTTGTGTTTCAGGAGAGACCTCCACCATTGCCACCAAGTCGATCTTACACAATATCTGGTAATACTAAAATGGGATATCCGCAGAGTCGTATCATGAAAAAATCTTTTCCAGGTATTGTATTTAGAAATAATTATAATAACCAGCACTTACTATTGGTAAAAAATTAAATTTTTTCATAAATTAATATATGATTTTCCATTTTTAGAAGAAGGAAACTGTGAAGTTACCCTAATGAAAGGCGATACAGTTGTAGTTGTCGGTACATCTAATAGAAGAGGACACCTTATTGTTGAACACTGTAACCGAAGTCTAGACGTGCCATTCCAGTTCTTAGAACTGAAACCAAGACCTGTTGCTATTTAATACTATATTAAAATCCTTTTTGTCTTTTATATATATGAATTATATGAATTGGATAATTGATGCTCAAACATGAAACATATGATCAAATGTATTTTATATACCTATACGCCTAATGTATAGGAATTGTTAATTTTATTGTGTAAAAAGTTATCTATACTGCCGAAAAAGTGTTTATTCAAATAACCGTTAGCTAATGTGTAACAATTTGTATTATAGAATACATTTTAGTACAAATTTATATTTTTCATTCCTGTCAGTTAAATATTAATGTATATGTATGATTAAAAAATATATTGACTATCATGAATATTTTAAGTTTTAATCGTCTATAGGATTTATTTAATATTAATTATGATGATGAGAAAATAAATTATTATGTTTTATTGTTTTATTATTATTTTTTTTTATTATAATTATATATGTCTCCATTATATGATTATTAGTTATTACTTATTAGTTAATAATTGATATGGTAAGTACATACAACTCAAATGATTTATAATAATTTTGTAAGATATGTTTTTTTAGAAACTGTGTTGAAAAAAAACTATCCTCTACATTACCAGTTTAAAACTAAAAAAATAAAAATAAATTGTTTTAACATAAAACTTTTCAAAAATATATAAGTACTGATTAATGGAGCTAACTGAATATATATATAATATAATATTGTATTATGAAAAACCAATTATATGTTATCTTGGTCAACAATTAAACTCGATACACACACACACACACACACACACACACATTGTATGAAACAATAATTAACACTTAAAAAAAATTTTAAAAACACTTTTAAAGAATTATCACATTTTTGAATACAACCATAACTCATAAGTTGTTATAATTGTAAATTTTAAAGAAAACTGCTGGCCGAAAAGTGACAATGACCGAAAAAGGAACTGTAAGATTCGCCCAAAAAGGGAAGGGTACATTTTGACCGAATAAGGGGCCGCCCAACATTATAATGACATTTTAATCTCAAGACTAATCCATAATTATAGAAATAGAAATCCGTACGTAATGTATACGGTGAACATTAGGCGATGGGCGCATAACTCTTTCTACACCTATCTCTATAATTAATTATCGGATTTATTTAAAATACACGTGTGATCTTAAACACCGATTGTATATTTATTAATTACTTTAATATCCCAAGTTTTATTTTAAATAAATTACTTTACGATAAATAATAATAATAATAAATATTCACCAAATATCACAAAACTGTAATGCTGTTAGACCGAATCTAGTAACATTCTTTTTTTAAATCGAACTATTTATTTTTATCTCGCTGTATGTATTTCTAATGTTTCAATACACTCAAAATATCATTGGAACATATTTGGAGGGTTAATATCGAGTCCGGGACGTAGGTACACTATTTCACATTTCAAATGGTTTTTGTACGTTATTTTTACTACAAACGAACGTAGCAATGTTTAAATTATTCATCTGATCATTATTTCAGAATAATCACTTTCACAAAATGCACAACATAAATTAACAACACGCATCAATGGACACTATTTTATACTTTGGTCTTTGATAGGAACTAATGAAATCGATCAACGCATAACTTATCTTTATTTTTGACGGGTCATTGCAAGGGTATATTTTATCTTTTTTTTTTATATTACGCCTGTTCACAGAAAACATCGAGGTATAATATATTTTCCAGTCGAATAATATCTTATAGTGTTTATTTTTTATTTTTAAAGCCGTAAAATGGCAATACACATAAATAATATGACAGAGAATAAAATGTACAAATTTTTAAAAATAAATGACTCGAACAGCTTAGTTATATCCATTCAAGCTTATAAGTAAAAATAAATAACGGTTAGTGGCATTCGGGGATTGCCGCGATAAAGCTATTGCATATTAAATAAATAAGAAGTTGATATAATTTTAAATTTTTTTTATTATTCTAGTTATTCAGGAATTTGTATCATAGCAACTACGATATTCCATTAATTACGGGATTCCACAGGTAGTGGTCATGCTTTTTCGTTACGAACAATTTTTTTTCGTCACTACACCAGGCCTGCGATAAAAGCTATGCAATAGCTTAAAAAAACTTATCTATAGAGTCTTCGGACTTCACTCTTCAGTCTCAACGATGAAAGTAAAAAGTGTATTTTTAAGTTATAACGTTTTATTTCCGATCGCACACTCATCATGTAGTATAAGATCTATAACCAAATCAAAAAATTAAAAAAACAATTCAGATGAATATATTAACAGTAATCGAAGGATTATTCAGTCTTCCCAGTAAATAAACACTGGAAAACCAGCATTTGTCGACATGTACTTGGAAATCATTATACAATATATGAATATTTTGTTATCCGAATGAATATATAAGAAATATTAATACGCCATTATTCAGACGTCGTTATAGTATTAAGTTTACGTATAAATTTACACCGAGAATATTTTCAATCACAGAAATGTATATTGCAATGTCATCATACTGTATGTTAAATTATATTTTAGTTGTTTTTCTAAGTATTACAATTTGTAAGAGAGCATAAATAATAATAATATTAATTTGTATTCATAAATATTATAAAGATTACTCGTATAATTATATTCTAACTTTGTAAACGAACACTTTTGAGACATTAAAAATCTATTCAGTCATTTCAGATCAAATGTTCCAAGTTATTTATGTTTCAAAATGTTAAACATTCTTCATTCTAGTGGTCATTAAACCATATACAATAGTGTCATTGAAAATATTTCAAAATAATTTAAAATAAATAAATAAAATCTGAATTTAGTAATTAATGTATATATATTTAACACGTATTGCTCTTTTGAAGTATAATTTAATTTAGATTTACTTTATTTTTATTTTTCCATTCCCAGTAAAATATCTTGTAAATTTCAAATATTTTTATCTACTGCGACTTATGTATGTATTATATCTAAACTTATGTCGTTTAATTTAAATCTAAAGTAAATACTTTTAAGCAAATTATTTGATATTGTAATGTCACCCAACAATGACTCAGGTACAACTCAAAATTCTATATAGGTCAATTGAATTTATACTATGGTAATAAATTATTTTTCTTAAACATTAAATCTTTTACAGAAGTACAAAAATATAAAAATGTATTATAGATTGTATTATTTCTTATTGTAGTAATTATTTATCGTAGTTGTATAAATAGGTACTGGAAGTATTTCATTGGGTCTAATCTGTTATACTGTCACAGTATTTGTTTGAAGTGGTTATTATATAGCGATAAATATAGAACATACAATTTATTTGAAATGTTACATATTATTTTCTTTTATTACCTTCTGCTAAATAAAAATCTTCTTAGCATATTATTGTTATTATTAAATAATCAATAATGATATCACGCTATCTCTAATTATTCAAATGTCTTCTTAAAATTATATTAATTCCTAGAAATTGAATTCTTAACTACTCAAGTCTTAAATTAAATATAGGTTTTATAGTATATGTATAGCAAATATATTTTGATTCCAATTTTGTTATTCGAAAAAATAGTTTTTATGCATAATAAAATATTAAATCTTATTAGGTATAACCTAAAATTTAAGTTACTTAAATAAATTGTATAATTTTTACCAATATATAATACGAAATCTTATCAACATATAAATTACTTTTTCTTTCTATAATTATCAATTTAAATTGTACTGAAAAAAATTATTAAGTCTTTCGTAGAATAATTTATTTAATACACTTTATTAAGATCAAACTTAAATAATTTGTTATATACATAATATAAAATCAATATGTAGTAATCAATTAATATTGTATAAACTATTATAAAAAATTTAATAAAAATGCGTAAGGCGAACAAAATGATAATTTTCTTTATACTTTAGCTACAACAGTTTTTAATTTTTATAGATTTTTAAGGAAAGATACTTTACATTGTGAATGAATTTTTATATTGACGATTGGATAATTTCAAATCACTTTTTTTCAGTATACACACACGCCTATCCTATATCCACGACTGAATTTATAAACACTTCAAGATGTATAATGTATAATGTTATAGTTTTCTATTGCTTTATGGAAAAAAAACTAAATAAAAATTAAAGTTGTGTACAAAATATTTCGATTTTCTTCGTCTTATTTAATAATTAATTAATTAGTTCTAACACACCAGGGGCATTCGGTTTTTATTGAAATACATTAACTTAGCGAACTCACATAGGTCACTAAACATGCACTAATTAACGCGAATGATTGATAAATAGTTACAGTAATAACCTTCAAGTCTTAGGTCATTACTTTTATAAATATATTTATCTAAACACGAAAATATCATATCATCAGAACAAACCACAAACTCCCTAAAATAACCGTCGAAATACTTAACATCACCCTCAATTAATAGTTAGAATCATCGAATTCATCAACGTCCCCGATCTACAACCAAAAATGTAGAAATAAATTTAAAATAATATAAAATATTAATATTAACTGTTTTTGTTATTTATTAAATATGTGCAATTAATCTTTATATATCCAATGGTTTATGCTGCCGAGGGTCTTTCTTAATAAAAAATTAATAAAATATTTTAATGTTGCAGTAGTATATTTTAAAATAGTCACCGGACTGAAAAGTTATATTTTCAACGATTCGACCTTATAGAAAATTAAACATTCCGATAAACAACATGATAAACTATTGTCTTTCTTTCTAACATAAATAAATATTATCGACTATATTATGCTTATTTACCTGGCAAACAACAAAATCACAGTTTTACTTTCTTGAAACACAGTTTATACAGCTATTTTAACAAGACATGTCAAAGCTTAATTATTTTATTAGGTTTATTTTGTCAATAATACTGTCATTAAACATCGCTAATTCTTTCGGTTTTCAATGGTTAATAATGGTTTTAAAACATATATCATTAGTTAAACACATAGGTGTATTATAATGCTAATTATTAAATTCACTCTTATGCATTTCGAGTACAATGTAACATTATAATTATGTAATTTAATTATTTTTCGCTAAAATCTTTTAGTAGAAAAAATGGATAGATTATTATCATTTAGTTTAAGTTGTATACACATAATGTGATATCGAAAGTCTTTAAACCGTTAATTTATAATGTACTATGATAATTAATAAGTACCAAGCAGGTATAATAACATATATCTTACAGTCGTAGTACGATCATATGATTTTGTTTGTGAAGAATTATTCAATTAAAATTAATTGTATTCAAACTACTAATTATTATTCTTAACAATGCCATTTTAACGCAATGACAAATTATGACATTTTTGTTACGTAGATCTACTAGTTCAAATGCAATATACAGATTTTATATTTTTTTTATTAAACTGCTTACTTGACGCTTTTGGATTCAAAATACAGTTGAACTTACCATGTGTTCGTATATTTACACAAATAAAGTACAAAATATATTATTTTTACAACAAAATAATCAATAGTTTCTGAAATTACTTAATAACAATAATATATAGATTCAAAATTCAAAATAAAAGCATTAATTGTGACACACATTCATAATATACAAAAATATAATATAGTTATTATCATATAATCATGATGTATTTATAAAATATTCGTATTCTTGTATAATTTATCATTGTATAGATGCGTTTAATTATATCCCACTCCGCCATACTGAATAATAATAACAATAATATATGTGATTTACATATTTTTGAATTATCTTAATTATAATTGTATAACAATTATTTTATTATTATATATTTATATAATAATATATATTACATATTATATTATTATTGTATAATATATGTATAATATATACATACTATATATATATATATATATATATATACATTTCATTTATTTGAAGGTCGCTGCAAACGTGATCATAATACCAATATCAAGTGATTTTAATTGTTTCTTAAAATCAGATTGATAATTACACAAAGAAATTCGTAAAAGTTCATAGACTTTTGTTTCTGGGAGTGTATATTAAACATTTTACTGCCTATAATAATGTTGAAGCCATAGCAGTTAAACATATGTTAAGACATAAAATGTCTTTAATTAATTTTTATTTTTTATATATTGCAATACATATCAAATAACATATAGGTATGTAATGAATGTATAATGGTAATCAATGTTAAATAAGAATAATAATTTTGAATTAGCCATTTAGGTAACTGATATAGTAGTGCAATATAGTAATGTGATTAATTATATATCTTGACGTAAAAATTATACTGGCTTTTGATTTTCAAAATTTTAAATACTTATTGAAATGCGACCACATTATCAATAAATCACTAATAGTAGTACAAAAACAATCACAATATTATTCAGAAGATTTTGTCAAAATTTAGGGATCCGTCGAAGCTTTAGGTAAAGAATCCAGCAGGGTCTTGGGGTACCCCAGAATCATCTGTCTGCACGCCTAAGGGTCAATAATCTAAAATGTAATTTTGAATTTTCAAATTTAAATCTACAAAAATTGTATAGCATTTGATTTGAAAAACAATAAGACTTGGGACTAATTCAAATATATATATATATATATATATATATATATATATATATATAAATATGCTATTGAAATAAAAACAATTGTTATTATTGGTGTAGTATTAATTCAAATTTTATAAAATATTAAGAAAAAACCATTAACATTGTTTTTGGTTCGCAAAATTTTTTTCATTAAATCGGAAAAAGTTATTCCATTTAACCAGATTTAAAATATATTTTATTTTACACTTTAACGAATAACGTTTCTATTAATATTTTTTACGAGATACATTTAAATAAAATTTCTTTAAAATTAGACCATAAGACTGAATAGTGTAATGTTTTGGTAAGATTTTCGAAATCATGCGTAATTATTAATGTTAATGTATAACATAGAATATTAGTAATCTATAAGTGTACGTATGATCAACAATGACCACGTTTAGTAATATACATAACTTTTTATTTTTCGGATAGTTGTTATAAACATTTGATATAATGCAATATATCTTTGTACCTACGTACTAAGAGTTTATAAAGAATCCCAATGTCAAGAATCAATGTTTTACCATATTTATATAATATTTAATTAAATAATAATGTGTATGTTTCATTTTGTTTTTTATAACATATATTGGCTCCAAATACAACAAGTATTTCTTGTTTTATTTATTATTTATTTGTTTTCGTTTTCATTCACAAATATAAATAAACTATAATACGTACAACTCGTAGAATAATTTAATAATTAAACTTAAACTTCGTAACAAAGATTTTTTTTTGTTATGTAACTATACTAGTCGTCAACTGTGTTTCAATAATTACGGTCAAGAAAACAAAGATGTATAATCTGTTATTTTATAATCTCTATTAAAATGTCTGTTTTAAGGTTATAAATATAATTAAATATATATATATATATATATATATATATATATAAAAAAATTATAAAAACAATAAATAACTGTTTTAGACAGGGTTTTACACCATTTATTTGGTAATTCTAAAATAATGTTTATTAAAACGTATAATAAAATATATATTTAATAAATCTTATAATTTAAGATCTAGTTTTGTAAAAATAGATTACGATAATGTAATAACTTCACATGGACAGTTTAATTTATTCTACTACCTATTAAAATATTTTCAAACAAACTGAATGCCAATCGATAACAATTATAATAAACTATTATAGTGAATACTTCATATTAACTCTGAAGCTAGGAGTAAAATATTTAGAAAGTTTTCTATTATTTCCTGATTAAATAAATATGACTAATTTTTAATAAATATTATCACCTGTCAAGATTTCTTTATTATCTATAATATAATCACAGTGTGAAAGAAATTTGATAAACATTACCTATTTGATCATACACAAGAAAATGAATGATTTTTACCATACTTTAATCAAATAAAAATGTTTTCCTATGTTGAGAAAATCACAACTCAAGAAATTAATAAAACACAGTTATTACGTTATTAATTAGAAACACTTTGGGACCAAGGTAAAATGTGTCAATTAACCGATTGTATCTAATAAGCGATTGGTTTGATGTGTACTATGAAAAAAAAATGAAAAATACAAGAAAAATATATGTATGTATGTATATTTAACTATGTATGTATATTGTATAATTTAAAAAATATTTATATGTATTGTATAAATTAAAAAAGTATGTACATTTGTATAGGTATATTATTTAAAATATGAATGTATTGAAGTTATTATATTCATATGCGTAATGCTTCTCAAAACCTACTCATCCGTATGGTGCTGGACGGCTCTTCTGAAGACACTTAGAGCTTCAACAATCTCTTATATGATGGAGGTGCCAAGGTTGCCTCCCTGATTTCTTCTTCATCATCAGTATTGGCCTGTTCAATTGTTTGAGAATTCATTACCACATTATAAATCTCTTCTTCAGTTTTAATTTTCAGTACTTCTGTTTCGAACTTAAATCTTGACGTTTAGACATTTTTTGATTTACATATACATTTTATTTACAATTAATTATTTACAACAAACATAACAACAGCAAAAATAAGATTTAAGTACATTGGTTATCGCCGGATAACCGGTGTAAATCTCAACTGACCTTCGCTTAATTGTTTCAAATAACCGAGGTGATGTTTCAATAATCCGATTTATTTTCAAAATTCTAATATACTGTCTGTTCCGGGACATTTTGTTTCAGTAACGCGATTGTATCAATTATCCGTGTTTCTAATAAGCGGCTTCTATTGTATATCATCTTTTATGAACAATAATATATTATATTCCAAAATATGAAAAATGGAATGAATATTCTCCAATCTTCAAAATAAGATTTAAAATACAATATAAATTGTTTTATACGAATTTTTAATATATAAATCATCAACATTTTTGATCCTCGTGACGCTGCATAAAGCCGATAAATATATGTATAAACCTATATAAATCCGCTCTCTACTTATAATAAATAGCTAATAACAGCTTAAAAATATATACACATTAGTTATTTGAATAATATTGTTGTTTATTATTAGTCATCGATTATTAAACTGAGAATTAATTGAATTTTTAAGTATCTATTAAAGAAGTACTTTTTTAAATTATTATCATCGTGAATCATCAATTTTTAGTTTAAAATTGATAAACACGCAATTCCGTTGATAACTGTAGGTAAAGTATGAAAGTTATTGTTTGATATTTTATGTTAGAAAATGTAACATCCCATAACTTCAAAACATTTAACATGCACAAGATATAATAATTTACATTACTATGTACAATTCTACAATATGTATATGTACAACTGACAATCGTATATTTTTTTTCGATTTAATTAAGAAACTTTTCTGACATTTTTATCTCAACCATTAATTTATAATACACAAAATATTAAATTATAATAAAAAAAACCCGCTAAGAGGAAAAAGTTGATAATGGTTGATAATAGTTTTATCAAATAATGTTAGAAGATAGGAAAACATACAGTGAAATAAGTTAACATTATTGGTAAGATATATGGTGGAAAGAAGACGACGGCTATATTCTGACACTTGAACATACGTTTTACGTTTCATAAGACGATATTATGATAGTTAATTTAATCTGGAAATTGAATGCAATTTTTTGATTGTATTTCAGTGCATTATTAAATGGCTTTATTTTATATAGTTTAATGTATTATATTGAAATACTTGTATTTCATAAATTTAAATTATTATATGAAATATAAATATACAAATATAGTTACGTTTACAAACATGGCAAATTTACTGACAAACTAATTCCTCTCAAAGGTATCTATAGAACAAATTTTTGAATAGCGAAGTTTTCAAAATTTATGTTTTAATAGAAGTTGTGTTAGTAACTACTGTTCTAATAAAAATTTACTTCATAATTGTTTGAAATTAATTTCACAATTTATTGTACTAAAATTAAATTGGTACATTATATTGTTTTTCCACCCACAGTACTCAAATAAATGTTATTTGTGATAATAGTTTAATGTTTTAAATTACTTAATGCCAATGTATTTAATAAATCACTATATATTGTGATTAATTTTCATTAATAACAATGCACTTGAAAAGTTTAGCAATGATAAATAAAATGTATTTTTTGCGTTATTTTGTATATCTTGTAATATTTGTTTTCTAATTAATACTTTTTTAACTAAAGTAAATTTTATTTTTAAGGTAATAGACCATGTGCATCGGTAATTTAACATCGTTATTTTAATTCTTACGACAGTTTTTATCAACAGTAAAAACACGTTTTATTTGAGGTCAATATTTTTATTGTTGCATTTATTTATTTAAGAATTAGCATACTAAGTAAAGATATAGATCTAATAATTCAATAAAAGCATTTTCTATACACAGGACTTCAGTTATTCAACTTTATAATATTATACTAGAGACAAAAAAAAGTATTGGTTATGTACCTATGATTAGTTTTTAAATTCTGTGTTATCATTTTAAATTGTTTATAAAATAAGTTATGCTCCATCCTTTTAAGGATATTGGATTTATTTTATAAAGGTATACATGTAACACAAAATGCAATCTTGACGATTTTATTTTAATTAAATCAAAGTGATAGTTTAAAATAAAAGAACCTGGTTTTAGCAGGAGTAAATTTTTATAATTTTGCTTTTCACCTATATATTTTATAAACTAAGGTTCTACCTTTTTCAAAACCTAAATAAAAACTAACAAATAACTTAAAATTACCATTTTCATTACATTATTGCAAAATATTTATTGGACAATTTTTGAGTCAATTGTAATGAATTAAAGTCATGTCATTAGTACGGAATAAATAAATAAAATAAAGATAATACAATTAATTACAATATTTTAATAACATTTCACACTTTCAAAATATTATACCATCAAGAAATAATAAAGAATTAAAAATTATAATTATGTTGAGTAATTTTTGAATCTATAAAATATTTTGAAATAAAATTTAACTGATTATTTTAGACAGAGCTTTTAAACGACATAATATGACCTTTAGGCATTTCATATGAAGTGAATTATAAATATTATGTAGGTATGATATACATTTTATTATAAATCTGTATATATACATGTATACATAAAAATTATATTCATACATTAAAAAATATTATATAATATAACAATATATATATAGAGGGTAAAATACACATAGAATATTATTCCTCAATGTCGATGAGGTTAGGTTGAACATATACCTATGGCCTATGTATATACTATGTATATAAATCAGGTATATATTTAAATTATCTTAAGCAATTATATAATGTTCATTATTTCCCAGTGATGAAGAACTATTTAAATTTTAAAGTTAAACGAAACAAATAATATTTATCAAAATATTTAATTAATTTTTTTATTCTAATTTGAAATTTTAAGTTAAGTATTAATCGGACAAATGTTTCATAACGATTTGTAAATATTTTTTTATTTTTTTATTAGGTATAAAATATAAATTTTTAAAAAATGTAAACAATAAAACTATTTATTTTTAAATTATTAATTAAAAAATTAGTAAATAACAGATTTCAAGATCGTTAAAAAAATGTACGGAAACTCTATTTTATAAAATAAAGCCTATTTAGTTTTATTGTTTACATATTACACAAATTTAGAAAAGGTTATCATGATTGTAGAAAATTATTAAATGCAGTTAAATTGTAATTTATTATTAATTAGACATATTATAGATATGATAAAAAACTTCTGATACCTATTTTTTGGTCAAACACTGATTCAATTATAATATTTGTCTAATAAGTATGAGAGAAGTGTAAATATTTAAAAATTTTAAAAATATGATGATTATTTAAATAAATATGTTTTTAACTAATAATAACTTTGAATTTTCGTAACTTTATTGTTATACAGATTACATTTATACAAAATACCATAATTAATTAGCAATAATTGTTTCAACTGAATGAAGGCTAAATATTGTGGATTGAGTTATTATTGAATGTTGATTTGATTTTTTGAACATAAGATAAATTTAAGTATAATTTCTTCGGTTTTATTTAATTTAAGTTTATTTATTTTTATTTTAATAATAATATTTATCGTATTAGAAATAAAGTTTTCTATTCATTTATTAAAATTTAACATTTAGGGAAGTATTGGGACAACCCGTTTCCCTAATGGTGTCGGTTCAAACTGGAAAAAAAAATGTTAACATTTCCGTTAAGGAATTCGATGAATTACATTTTATATGAAAATTATTTGTCGAAAAAACACTTCTCTAAAAAATTGTTATGATTTAAAAAATAAATTTCTCAATAAATACTGTATAAAAAGAAAGAATTATAAAATAAAATTTTTTCTACATTTATGCTTGGCAAATTTTGAATTTAACATTTTTTTTTTTTTTTATGTAACTATAAATATGATTTAAAAATTATTAAGTTTAATTTATCAATATAAGTAACAATTGTTCACAAAAGGTAAAAAATTATGTATATGAGTATTAAATCAATGATAAAATTTAAAAAATAATCGAATACCGTTCAAGCCCGTTCACATTAAAGCATATTTTCATTATAAAAATTAATTAATTATTAATTAACCTTTACTTGGGGCAGTAATACTAAGGTATTACGAATATCTGCAATAGCACTAGTGTATAGTGTGGCCGAATACTGTGCCCCTGTCTGGGCAAGAAGCGCACATTGCCACAAAGTTGACACGGAACTTAACCATACTATGCGAATCATCACCGGTACTGTTAAACCCACCCAAGTGCAATGGCTACCAACACTTGCTAATATAGCGCCTCCAGACTTACGTAGATTGCAACACACAGAAAGATTAATCCAAAAAATAACAAAACATCCTGAGATTCCTCTACATGACGACTTCACTGCACACCCCCCAAAAAGATTGAAATCAAGACACCCGATATGGGACCTGACACCAACAAAAGAAACAATGGTAGAAATCTGGAAGAAACGATGGAAAAACTCTGGCGTACGGAACGTTTCACTGATAGACAACCCAGAACCGAGACTACCAGGTTTCGATCTCCCGAGGGCCATATGGACAACACTGAACAGAGCAAGAACAGAACAGGGGAAGTGCAACTACCTAATGCACAAATGGGGAAAGGTAGAATCACCCCTCTGTGAATGTGGAATGCATCAAACGATACGTCATATCGTTGATAATTGTTTACAAACACATTTCGTCGGAGGCCTGGAGAAATTGCATAAAGCAGAAGAGGATGCAGTGAAATGGATGGAGAATCTGAAGTTAAGACTTTAAGCTGGCACTCCAAAAGATACCAATGTTACCTGTATACCATTAGCTATAATTTTTCAGTCATTGAATCAGTTTGTTATATAATCTTATTGTTTATAATTTATTAATATTTTCTCTCTATAGTCTATTCTATTGTAATTGTTTTTTATTTTTGTTTTTATTTTACTATCCGATATTGTCATATGAGAAATAATAAATAACCTTTACTTTATCGTGTGAGTTATGTGAAAAATATAACGATGAACATTTAAATCAGGCGTGCCCAACCTTTTTCAACTCGCGGGCCACATTAAAAATGTATATTTATATGCTTCACAGGTTTTTTTTTTGTTCATTTCGATAAAATATAGACTAGTCATATTTTATCGGATATAATATTATCTTTGTCTACCTATACTTAAATATATTTAATTATTTATTTAATTGTAGTCTATTACACTAATTTATTTCTATTAATATTCTAAAATCCCATGCATTTTTTTTTTTATATATAAAAAATTAAAAATTGTAATATATTTTATATTCTTAAAAACTTTATAAAATACATATTTTATAAGTAATAATTTTTTTTTTACACCTATATAAATTTCTAATTTTTATAAAATGGTCACGGGCCGGTTGGAATACCTTCGCGGGCCGGATCCGGCCCGCGGGCCGCGGGTTGGGCACGCCTGATTTAAATCATTTGGTAAAAAAATGGTATGAAAATCACCTTATACCATTTTAGTTTTTATATTATACTGTAGATTTAAATTTCGGTCATGTTTGCAAGTTAAAACATAACATCCTAGTATATAATAGTATGTAGTGATTTAAAAATTAACAGTTACATTTAATACAATATCAAATAATTATATACCAAAGATTTATTTTTAATAAAGTAATAAAAAATGTATTTTAAATTAAAAATTAAAGATTTTTATAAATTAACATTAAAGAAATTACCCATCCATATGGTCTATATTAAAATATATATTGCTTACAAAAACAAAACTTAGCAGATGGTATAACACTATAAGGGTAAACTACTATATTTAATGAATGTAATAATTGTTAATTAATTTATTAAATTTAGTAAATTATACAATCAAGTCCGTAAATAGGTAAGTAACATGTGTAATATTGTTGCCCTGTTTTTGTAGCCTTATATGTATTATATTATGTATAGATACTTATTTTTTATCGAGTTATTCATAAATATATTATTACAATATCATTGCAGTTATCTCTTAATCACAGTCTTTTTTATACAGCAGACATTTATTGCTGATTAAATAAAAGTAGAAAAATAATTTAAATTAACAACAGGATATCTTTGCTAGACTTTGCTAGAGGTCGATTATTTATAATATAATTTATTTTTCGTTTTCAACTTGAATACACAATAAAATTAACTGTTAATTTTAAAATGATAATAAACGCAAAAATGCGATGTAATAAAAATCAAAAGTAACACATTTCGTAGTATTTTAATTGGGGAATATAAACTTTCATGCTACTATTGCTGACTGTACTCAAAATATTTTCTGCGGGGAAAGAATTGTTTGACGAAATATGTTGATATGTAATTAAAATATATAGTACAATTTTATTGAAGAAATGTGGGAAATCTAGAAAGCATTTTATACAAATTATATGTTCCTAACCTGTTATGTTCTCTGTAGTATCAAACAAATTACTAAGAGAAATTTACAAAAAAAAATTAATTTTGATAATAATAAATATAATAGGAACTAATTAATAAAAATAAAAACTTTATAGGCAGTACAAGTGTAGATGTACGTATACAATACATACAGATAATTGTTGTTTCAATTGAAAATCAATAATAATAAAAAAATATAAACAGTATTTAAATTTATGGTTAACCATTTGATTATTTTAATATTATATTGTTAATTTATATTTTTTAATCATTAAGCCGAGGTTATAGTAATTTAAGATTCTATCAGAGTTGAAAAACATGTTTCGTTGTACTTAACAGGTTTTAATACTTGTGATTTATTTCTCATATAAAAACGTAGACGTAATATGTAGGCAAACACTTAACGCAATATATTCAATATGGTATTATATTAGCAGCATAAAAGAGGTATACAAAATGTCATCATTTTAAAATTAATACTATATTTTATTATTCTAAATAAAAATATGTTACATAACAACAACAAAAATTTAGTTCAACTAAAATCCTAGGATATTAATGATGTATTAACTATTATTAGTTTGATAATTAAATATTTTATAATATTATACCTAAGTGCAATATTTTTCATATTAAAAAAAAATAATTTAATTATTTTTCGTATTTTTAGACGATTACTTTCTTAAATACATTATTTTTGTCGTAGTTTTATAATAAGTATAATTTATTTCACATAATATTATTTAAAATTTCTTATCTTTAACAATTTTTTCCAGTTTTTTGCATTTAAAATATACGGTTTTAAATTGTAAAGAAAAATTTGGAGGAGATTAATTTGAAAATACATTAATTTAGTTAAAATAATGAATAAGGATAGTTGGTTTTTTAGACATTTTATAGAGTTCAGCTCCTAGTTTAAATTTTGCGAGTTTAAAAGTTTTGAAAATAATTCAACTCTAGACGATAATGTTACAAAATTGAAAATTTTGTTCAGAAATCATAAATCATAACTTAGCACTCTTATGACTAGAAAAAATATCACTAAATACTTAAAATTCAATATCAATCCATCAAAAACCCAGTTCATTCATAACGCAGGGATTTTTTTGATTTTTAAGTGTTGACACAATTACATCTAAAATATTAAGGGACTGTAACCTTACAAATATACGTGAATAAATGAGTCCTACAATCATTTATATCAGTAGCGCATAATGAGGTTGGTAGAGTACCATTTGTATATCTTTATCATTATTTTATGAACCTTACCAATTGTACAGCACAGGTCTAATTGGCTTTAGAATTTGTACATATAACTTCATGCATAGAATAATACATTAAATCAAAATTCAAAGACTTAAATATTTGATTGGGGCTAAAAAACAATTTGAAAAGAGTTAGATCCTTAATAATCCATCCACCCATCCCTATAAGCTGTGCCAATATAATACAATAATTTTTTCGCAATAGGTTTATGGTATAACTTGTAGAAGTTCTGACAAAACAAAAACAAGTGGAAATATTGAAAAATGTTAGCATGCTGATGCTCAAATGGTATGGTGTGGTGGATCGCACGTCAGCTGATTTCGGGAACCGTGCGACCGGGGCGCTGTCGTACGGTTTCTGTCGAAAATGGAAACGTTTGCACTCGTGCCAAAGCGTAAATAATAATAATAATAATAATAACAATACGTTTTTCCATATGTTTCCCTCGCCACCGCTCAGCGTACTGCGCGTTCGCTATTCCCTATCAGTCGGTCCAATAAATACGCGGTGACAAGAAAAAACGTCATCGCCACCGTGTCATCATCGTCGCGTGTGGTACAATAATGTTGCGATAGCTCTATCTCTCTTTCTCTCTCACTCTCTGTATGTACGTGCAGTGTTTTCGTATTAATATAAGAATCGAAGGGGAACACACATCATAGGTATACACCATACACGTTCCGGGGTATTTTTATTATTGTTATCGCGCGCATGACATAAAGGATTTCGCGAAGGGAACGGTAGTGAGTAGCAGCAGCAGCAGCAACAGTAGCAGAAGAAGAAAAAATAAAAAAAACCTATTGAAACCGCCTCCGATATCGTCCCGTCCGCAACTCCCAATCCGCTCGCGCGTCTCTGGATGCATACATACTATTTGAATAGCATGCGCTGAACGTTCATTCAGTTTCATACTTCGCACGACGGTACGCAGACGTGTCTCCCGCACACGGTCTCCACAACTAACACTGCTACCACCACCACCGACGACATCGACCGTCTAAACGAAATACAATTATATTTTGAAAACAGTTATTTTTTTTCTCCCGTGATAGTGCGTACTTTATAAAACAGCCTGTGCGCGCAGTAACGAATCGAAAACTCGCTTGCCACACCGGGAACCGAACGCTGCGGACTCAGCTGCGGGTACAAAGCATATAGATAGTTTACACGTGAGTTCATACAGTTTTATTATGATTTAGTACATCGTAATAGATATTTTTCGAATATATTTGTTACGTCTTTATTTACTCTTAGTATTATTATTATTAATAATCATTTATTGTAAATCAATAATTTATTTATTTTCCCATGTGTGCGAATAAATGGTGGTGGTCTGTGACCTCCGTTAATCCTAAATATTAATGCCTATCATCTCGACAGTTTTTGACGACGCCGTGTGAATACGTAATTTGGTGGTTATCACGCGGATTCGATGCGTGCACGTTGTCCGGTTTATGCGTCACCCGTCTGATTGCCGGTGTCGTGGTAGGGCGGGTCGCGGGTTCCGTACGTCGGTGAGATGTTAACAAGAGCCGCGTTGTTATCAACACTTATTTATTTACTTATTATTTACAAACCGACAATTTATTGCGAATGACTTGTGCTCTCGTCATTCGAATACTATCTTCGTGTTAACAGCTGTCTCATACATTTTTCTTCCCTCGCGCGTCATTGTGTACCGAAACGTAATATTATTAAGTAGACCCGATAGTTACAAAATCGATCACGTGTAAAACGTATATCATGTCAAGATAATGAATAACAATTATTATTACCATGATTATTCTCTTATCTCTTTTCGGCTTTTCATGCGTGTGTTCGTTTTTCTAACCTCCATGTTTCATCACGTATTATATTCTATCACCGCGGTATCACCTTCGTGCCGGTTGGCGCGCTGCGCAAACATTTATTCGAGTGCGATCAACGTTAACATTAATATCGCATGGAGCGCAATACGCGGAATCGTTGTACTTTTTATCTCGGCTCTTGAAAACATCGATCTCAGCGTTATGTTGAACGCTCGGAACTTTCAATCGTATTTTTTTATTATTCATGTTCGAGGCTTATAGATATAGCTTCTCGTTCTTCTTGACTATCTAATAGTTTCCCTAATTATCTTTTTTAACTAAAATTGCATATTACATGTTATTTATCGTACGCCTGTTTTAAACATTTTTTCCTGAAATTTCATCATATCATTATAATTCATATACACGAAACGTATATTACATTAAATAGGTACTTAATATTAATATTAAGATGCTTTAAATACCTATACTATTTACGTATACGTACAATTAAAGCGATTAAAATTTAGCATATGTATTCGTACATGTGTTTCCCAGTAGGTTTTCAATAGTCGACAAATTGTTGGCCTGATGAATTGTAATATTGTATTTGTACACAAACAGTCGTGAAAATTAACTATATGTTTATCGAACGATGAACATATCATGTAAGCAGCAGCTGACATTCAATTATAACATAAGTAGGTAACAGGTTTGAAAAACACGTCTTCTGTTCTGTCATAAGTAGTTATAATAGTGGCGACGCGATGCGGATTTTATTGAAGCAGCCGTTTTATGACTAAAATGGGGTGAGTAGGTAATGTTGTGTGGCATAAAAGTTAGTACATAATAACTTCACGTATGACGTAGGTAAAATATTATTATATATTATTTTGTTTGAATCTGTATATTTTATTATTTATGGATTAAATAACTTGGGTTTACTCGACACACTTAATTACTTCACTGAAAAATAAACTTTTCGCCAATAGTCATTGAGTGCTAATTTTTCATTTGAACTACAATTATTGCATCAATACAACAAATTCTATTGATATTTGTCCACTAAACTTCTACCTTGGTTTAATTATTATTTATTTATTTATTTTTGGTTGCTTTTAGTTTATTAACTAATTGCTTTTTAAATTACTTATATTTATTTTATAAGTATTCCTACACTCATACCATTCTCGTACATCGTGCTTGTATTTTGCAAACCTAAATAAAATGAGATGACACTGAGTGTGTGAGCATTAAGTAATTACTATAAAGTGCAAGTAAACATTAATCATAAATTTCGAATAACAAACATTCAATTTTATTGATTATTGTAAATAATGTTTCTTAAAATCTTAAAAAATTATTGACTCAAATAAAATTCCTCAATCGATTTTTTATAATCATTGTCAATCCTCATCAAATTGATAATTTTGAGTTGAGTGCTGCCAATTACCCTTAGTAATAAATAATGTGAATTGGACTGACACTAAGCTTAGTGATATAGTGATTTTAATATTATTTCCTTACATCCTTTATGAAAGATAGGTCATTACGAAAGTAATTTGATTAAGTTTATTTACTAAAATCATTTGAATATCACTATCTTTAAATCAAGTTTCCACTTCAAAGATCATATGCTCATTGAACATAAGATAGACCTTGTAATAAATTGATCAAAACCAAATTGTAGGACGAAAAGAAAAACTGATTCCTTTACACCCGAATTATTATTGGATATTTGTTGATTCTTATTATGTTTTATATCATTAGATTTATAAATCGTATGTTTTCATTTGTGTTCGTTTCTTGGCATATTGCATAATTATTATTAGATATCATTTAGATTAGAATTAACTTGTAAAAATAAAAATGTTATAAGGCCAAATATTATTATTATATTATTTGTATAAAAACGTAATTTAATTCCTTTAATTGTACAATTACGTGTCATGTGTATATTTTAAAATGGAGTGATTATTTTGTTTCCCGTCAAAAAGTTGTTACTGTATTTAATTGGAAAGCAGTAATATCTATCGGAAGTTTGCTCACAATCAAAAATTATAAATTGATTAAATCAGTGGATATTCGTAGTGCCGTCAATTTTTAAATTGTTGCTTATATTTTAAACTTTTCAGTAGGTATTGTTTCGGACCACTTAATACAGTAATATTCCAGATTTCAGTCCTTGAATATTTCCTACCCGACCTGTATATTAAAACCTATGTTATAAATTATAATTTTGATCAAACGAATTGATGTATTTTTTTACACGTAAAATTTGTTTCGTAATATTTATTTACTTTTTTTGTTTCTTTTTTTTCATGATATATTATAGAATAAATGAACATTTCTTAAACAATGATAAAAAAGTAAAACTTATTGAATTTAAAACCCATTGGATTTAATTATTTAGTTTGAATATTATATGTGAGGTTATTATTTAACTGACATTGCCTTCCGAACAGGGCAAATAATTTTGTTGTTGTCTATGACTATTTTTTTGTTTTGATTTTTTGACCACAAAATAGTAAACATTATATCTGTGATATTGAAGGTGGTTCAGGTGGTGGTAGTACTACCGCATTGGACACGCGGTTCTAATGTCATTGACTTTTTACTAGAAAATATAAAAAATTCTCCTCTATTCAGACAACGTGTGCTGTTGATTTCACTACATTAATATTGTTTAGACTTCATATTATTATACACAACGTCTAACAAGGGTATCTCGAAGCAACTAAAAGACCATAACAGTATAATATAGCACGCGAGTATTTTATTATACTTTATTAATATTTGGACAAACGGCTTCTCTTTGTACAATCATTATCGTGTGTACAATATTTTAACATTGATTTGCCCTTGATATGGTATTAAATTGGTGTTAAAACAGTATTTTTCTGCTGTACGTATATAATAGTATTATATATTTTATTATTACTGTGCTCTTTTTTTATCTCGTTGACCTGACCGTTACCTCCGCCGTTTTCTAAAAACAAATTATGGCCTACGCGCAGGTAAAGTGTGCGCACATATTATTTTACATTTACATGTATAACTCAACTTACGGGTTTTCGTAATGGTCTCCTTCTCCACGAAATTAAATACAATATAATTGGCCTTTTCTTCCTTTGGTCGTGCTCTCGACTGCTGATAACGGCTGTCGATATCGAAATCGAAAACGCACATTAACGCCGTTCGTCTGTGCATACTTCGTCAGTGCCAGCCCAGTTTGTGTCAATCTTACGCATTTTGGCGTAATTGGATTGCTGTACCTGCATTATAAATACATATTTGGTCGTTCTATTCATTCTCATTGACATTCTAACAAGTAAGTTACATACAATTTTTGATATTTCACTTAAATATTATACTGGAATTGTTAAAATATTATATTATATTTGGAACTTTGAATTCGAATTTTTAAAATCAGATGGATTTTTTTTGTTGGGCTTATTGTTATTATTATATTTTCTTATACCACTCATACTAGTTTTATAATAAGTAAATATAAAACGTTTATTGATTAATATTGTATTATGATAGTTTGTGTTATATTAATTAATGAAATAATAAAAAAAAAAACATTAGTTCAGTTATTTTAACTATATTTTGTCATCTGTATTATATGTAAAGTGAGGGTTCCTATTTCTATGATATTATACTTAAATTATTTTATTACTTTAAAGTACTGACCAAATTTCTACTTTATTGATTTTAAAACAAGTCGCAATTATTTTATTAAAAATATTTTTAAATAAGTACTTATTAATTAATTTAATTAATTTTATTTTTACTATTATTATTTATTTAAAAATTGACAAAAACTATTGTAGTTTTTAATTTACAAAAGATAGTTTAAATTTTAAAAATACAATTAATGATGATTATCAGTTATTTTTTGGTAGAGTTTGGCATAAAAATGCAATTTTCCAAACTAATTTTATGTATTAAATTTTACAATATTCATTGACATGGTTTAATGCATACATATACATAAAACTTATAAATCATAAGATTGATGATATTCATGTATACATTAGTTATCGATTTCGTTTGTTGAATTTATATTTTATCCTAAACATATAGCATTGGCATTCTGTATTTTAAATGTCAAATACTTACTTATATGTTAAAAATTATCGGCTACGCAAATCATCGATAACCATTTATATATATTTCAAAGTTCAAGCCATGGACTTCAATATAAAGAACTAGATATTGAACAGTTATCAATGAAAATAATTTATAGAGCTAGAGCAGCGATATTAGCGCACTCTATTTCCCATCTTAGAATACAGTGTTATATACAGTGTAGTTGTCGAAATTATACTATTATTGGAGTAAATAGTAGAGGGAGTGTTTACATTACCATTAACCTCAATTTGAGGAGGGAGTTTATGATATTCGTACCCTCCTCCTTACACCATATATTTTATAATTTTTTTCTAAATCAATTTGTCTACTTTTATTTGGAAGTGGTTAGCCATTCTACACTGGAATAAATAAGAACAATCGTAATTTCTTAAATGTCTGTGCAGTTAGCTTGTATATTGATAAATCTACTAATATAAAAAATAAAATTAATCAAATAAAATTAAATTAGTATGTTTAATTCGTTAAAATTATCAGATTAACTGTAGATATTATTTAAATTAAAACTATATATTATTATTTTAATTATTGTCTACTGCTAATTAGAAATAAATGTTTCTGTGTAATTTAATTAAACGTATTTAATGTAAAGTTTGTAAACTTATCATCTGTACCTACTATCTAAATAGAACCTTAAGATTATAATCATTCTATAAGTGCCCTGAAATAATTCTGAAATAATTTATTGATTAATATTTCTCATGGATTAAAAATTTAATGTTTCAGTTTTATTTTAGGCTGTTATAATGCTTATGTGTATAATAATATTTTCTTTCATATAAACCAATCAAAAATATTTTATACTTGCAAATATATTATTATGTTCATATAATTTTGAAATCGATTTATATTTTTATGAAATATAAGCATTAAATTATTGCAGATTATTTGAAGTTAATTAATGCAACAAATTTATGTTTAGAATTTATAAAATGTATTTTTTAATATATAGATGTATTTTCGTCTAGTAATAGTTTCAATCTATACATATGTATATATAATTTTTTTATATTCTTCCAGAAAAGTTGGTTAGTTCGTTTTATCGTGTATAATTTGTTTATTATAATTTTTTAATACATGTATTCTAGATACTTATACAATATGGTAATTAAATACTTATTGACAATGGATCAAATTATCCATCATTTATAATAATTAGTTAAAGTCAATTGTTATTTGTAGGCCGACATTAAAGTGATCAAAAAGTAGTAAAACTGCATTAATTTACAACTATATTGTAAATAGTATACCTATATAAATATATTTACAAGGATATAAGCTATAAAACATTTACACTGAAATGAGATTAATAATACAATTCATACTATATTATTTTTTTAATATTGTTTCAGTTAGTACTGCATTGTATATTTCATTTACCTTAATAAACAAATCATTAACGTACTTTACATTATTATATTCTAGAAATTTGATTTTTCTGTAAAAAGAGTTGAAAAAAATATGCGGCGTATCCAGGAATATTTAATATATTAAATTAGCTGAAATAATGTTCATACTACTAAACAGTCTTCCTATTGATCATATTTGTAAATAAAATAATGAGTCATTGCTTCATTGATTTTCATTAATTTCAACTAATTAATTTTTCCGGTAATACTTACAATTTTCCATATAAATTCTTATAATTGACTAGTGTATAGCACTCCAAAACTCCTCAAATCTACATTAATAATGTTAGATACTATGTTATGCAATCTACTTATCTTTTTAAATATTAAATAGGTATGTTTTTGATATTGACAAATTAAACTATTAGTACTTAATATATAACATCCAGTGGCGTATTTTGAGGGGGTGTCTTCCATGTCTGGACACCCCCCGACTTTAAAAGTATTAATATATTGGACATTGGTCATAACGTACAACATTTCTATTATACTATTTACATGAGTTTCAAATGTAAAACTTTTTGTCGATTCCTAATATGGTAAATTGTTAAAAAGTAAGGTCAATGTTTTTTACATCAGTAAATAGTTCTAAAAATGCTGTTTGTGATATTTAATAAATGTTGGACACCCTCCGAGAAATCACTCAAAATACGCCACTGATGACATCAGCCTAATGTTTTTATATATTTTTTGACATCTATTGTATAATTTAATTATTAGGTAAATAAATGCAATATAAACAGAATAAAATGGATCAATTTGCGGTCAAGTTATGTAGAACATGAATAAATTTATTTACGAAATGTTCTATTTATTAAATCCATTGTCCATAAAGTTACAATTATACAAAGGCAATGGATGGCAAACTTTATATTGTAGAATTTAATTGTCCATGTGATTTATTATTATTTTAAAATTATACTATTTATTTTTATTTTTTTGTAACACAAATCTTATAACATAACATTATCTTTTATAATATTAGAAAATATAATGCTTGTTAGCTCTATTTAAAATAATTTAATTGGACTAATTTAATATGATCATGGATAGTCCATTTTAGAATGATCGCACCACTAATTTGAGAAAATCGATTTTAATTTTTGTACATAAATCAATAAATTATGAAAGTTAAATCTTTTCATAGTTATATTTTTATTTTTTGTGTTGATTTAGGTTTAGTTATTTTGTTGCAAAATGAATGCTTTATCATACGATAAATGTTTAAATGTTTAAACCCATTTAATGCTTACAATTTTAGTTTGTGTTTATATCCAATTAAATTAAGCGGAACAGAATAACTAATTTGGTGAAAATGTATGAATTTATAATATATACTATCGTATTAATTAATTATCATTAATGTAGAGTGATACGAACACTTACATTTTTCATACCATTATTGTTTAAATGTATAACTATTAAAAATATTAAAATTAATAAATCTAAAAAAATTGATAAATTATTTAAAATTATTAAATTACATAAACATTCACTTTTTTCATTTTAAAATATAATACATTTGACCTCGATGTATATAATTTGAAATTTTTGGGAAAGGCGTAACTTTAACTAAAATATATCAAGATTTGTCTCATATATTAGGTTCCTCAGAAATGTAGAACAAGAAGATAAGCAATATATCACTGACGATCAGGCCATCGGCAGCCTTTTTAAAATTTGACGAAAGTAATATTGTCTATCATACCCGAGATCTTACTCAAGAGTAGACCATGATTCCTTTCCTGTCACTTGAAATAATGCCTATCAGTGGTTCTAGGCAAGGCCGTATTTAGAGCAGGGCAAGAGGGCATGGGCCAGGGGCGCAATTCTTAGAGTTCTAAAAGGGGCGCAAATTTCAATACTACTTATATAATATTTTTCACGTAATATTTGAAAAATGTATATTTATTTTAATGACTTACTATAGATTTATAGTTCATGTACCTATTTAAGTAATATAAATTATTAAAGGTTATTAGTTATTTTTTGAACTATACTATGTATTATTACATGTTTTATATATTTAAAATAATTTTTTTTTTTTTGTGGGGGGGGGGCGCAAATGCAGTGATTTGCCAGGGGCGCCTCCAAACTGCAATACGGCCCTGGTTCTAAGTGGCAGATGTTTATCCGGTTTTCAGAGAAAAAATACGACGATTCCTTTGCATTTAACCTTGGGTAGAGTTTTTAAATTTCCATTTTCTATGATATTTCTAATATAAAGAAAAAACAATTACTGTATACGTATTAATATCTATTTAATATGTTATAATTATATGCATAATTTTTGTTCAATTGATTTTGTATTTTATAAATTCCACAGCATACAGCGTCAGTAATCTGTTTACAAATAACACAACCCAATTGATATTATATTGAATTATTGGCATTTAGAATAGAATACACAAATATCATTGTTATTGCGAACTTGGTGAATTATATTTTAAATTGTTATTTTTATTCTCTCAAATCTATTTTATTCTTTTACACATAGACAAGAAATGTAAATCATCTAGAAATTAGTTTTTCGTAGATATAATAAATTACTATAACAATTGACGGTTTAATTATTTTTATTGATTTATTTAAAAAAGTTAAATTTATTTATTTCGACCACAATAAACAGTATTTAAAATCATATTTAAATGTTTTATTGTTGTACATTTAAAATTAAAATATAATAATTATATTTTAAGAAAATAATTTTCCTTTTAATAAATGGTTTGTTTTATAATTTTTAATAATTACTCTTACTTTATAATTTTTTTACAATTTGCCTAATAAATTGAAACTGGCATAAGTATGTAATTTTCATATAGGAATACAAACTGTTGTTTAAAATATGCTTAATTTATAAATTATTATAATAGTATAGTCGTTAATCAGCTTCCAGTGTAATGTTTACCGTAAGTAGTGTTGAGATTTTATTCCTCGTCACTAACCAAAATTAAGATATTTATAAACTATAGCGTATAATATTATTATATTTTATACTACTGAACGTTGAATAATCAATTATTATATCTTATTTTGAAGTATGTTAATTAATTATTAGTAATTACGTGTAATTTTAAACGATAAGAACATTTTCAAGACTATAATTACAGTTCATATGTAATTCTAACAAATATATTCCGTCGAAAAATTTGACGGTATCACAAATGAAAGCACTTTTATAATAATTTGTTTTCCTCTAAAAGAATAACGAAACACTATGGACGCGTAGGATGAGTAAATTGCAGGGTTGCAATAAGTAACGACGTAGATATGTGGTCTGAAAACAAGACGGCCAACAATTGAACCTTGGCTTACGATCAACGACGGACCCAGTCCATAGAAAATTCTCGAATTCCAACACGTGGCCCTGTATTTAAACCCCAGGACACGGATAAGGAAAGGAATGTGGTGGTAGCTAGAGAAACAAAAATACCCCATTCCTATCGAGACAATATTGTTATATTTTATTATAAAATGTCATTTATACCCAACTGCTTAGAACGCTTCGGTTTTTTCTTCCGAACCGAATCATCGGTAAGAGGGAGTAAAAGTAAGAAACGAGTTTGATAGTGAACGACCAATAGAGGAGGGAAAATATAAAAAACAATAATAAATGTCGAAATTCTGATGACCCAGTGTGCTGTGTGTAAACCGGCTTTAAATGCGCGTAAATATGATGACTGTTGCGCTCGCCGCCGGCAGATCTCGCTACGTTATTGACCTTGTAATGCGTTGGCGGCGGCGCGCGGTACCGGCAGCGCTTGTTGCGGCGGCCGAGGATACCAAAAACCCGACGACATGCCTGCGCCCGCCAGTGCGAGCGTGGTCTATGTTTGTGCGTTTTTGTGTGCGTGCGTGCACGTCAACGATCCCTCGACCAATCGGATCGTCTGTTCCGGTATCACGCCACCGAGTATCCTCAGGTCACGCCACTTCCTCCCTCGCACCACACCGCCATCCATTCATTTCGTTGTCGCCGCCGCCCGGCAGAAACGGTTTTTTTTCTATTCACGTTCTACGCCGATTCCCGACAGATACCATTCCATTCGTTTGCGAGTCGTCGGTGATTCGCTGCGCAGCAAACATCGCACGAGGTTTTCCAGTGCCCAGACCAACCGACTGCAATCTTGTTCAAACGTGTTGTGTTGCAAATTTTCTACTTTTTTTGTTTTATATTTTAATCGATAATACCTATCGCATTATTGTCGTTGCCGTGTAACGAAATCGTTGCTTAACGCTTAAGACGCGGCGAACATTTTATACACGTGGACAGGGTTGTCGTACTGTACGTACGATTATAATCGCACGTTCTTCGGTTGGTTAAAAGTCCGTCTCGCTTAAGTGTTTGTTGAGAAGAAAATAGTTCCCGACAATCGGTTCAAAACTCGTCCGTCGTTCAAACACGAGTAACACTACTAACGAATATCTTCAGCAGCAACGGCATGGGTAAGAATATTACTAATCAAACGACCACTCGAGATTAGGCCCGCTTCAACTTTTCGATTCCTCTCCTCATCCTCCAATTTGATAACAGCGTTCTCCTTATCATTTTTCGAGCTGCAGATAAAGCGATGTATGTTTATTAATTCAGTTTAATAGTTCTACGCCGTAGACGATTGGACGGCACACGAATATCATAAATTCATCTTCCGTTATCATAGCATGATCCAGTGTTTTATTTAATCAGTTACTACTTGAGCGCTGTGCTCTCTTTATGTAGGTGTTTACTATTTTGTCAAAAATTCTTGTTTTCACGAACCTAGTAGTTTTTAAATATTTTTAAAAATTTGTTTACCTTCCGGTTTCCAAATCGAGTACAAATTATCTTAGCTCGATCTTGTGATAGGGCAGTGCGTATGGTATAATGTATAATCAACTAACGAGACTTTGAGTGCGTTACGAGTTGAGTGCGTTAAACTGAGTAACGACTATATTCATCAATTAATATCATTCAATGTTGTACGTTGTTATTTCATACCCATAAGACATTTTCAGTGAGGTAAACATTTTTTGATGTAAATACTCTAAATTAGCGTATAATATTTTTAACGTGCGATTATCATGCAAATCAATTGTTTTGCGTAACTATTTGTGAATTCCAATACAATTGTCTAATCGTAAACTATCGCCCTTTATCGTATGTAAAACAATTTACACTACGAAGATCGTCTTGGAATCTCGAAGTGCAATCGAAGGATGGAGATGGCTCTTCATCATATAAATACTATAAATTTTTTTAGGCGACGCATAAATACGTTTTTCCTTTTCATTCCGTGTTGTAATCACTTATTAGCTATTCAAACCAAACGATTGTAATACGTACGTCTGTCTAATTAATTGCATGTCACGGAATTAATCGCTAACCGTTTTTACTATAACTATTAACCGAGACGGCGACGAGATACGTTTTTTCTGCAACGACTTAAGTCAATCGTTATCGTTTCTTCAAATTTAAATTATTATACTGGTCCAGTTGTCGGACATTATTTGATATTTGACTGTTCATTAATTTAATTGGTCACAAACCGACGTTGCACATAGTTGTTGGCACACGTGAATTAATACCTCTTTTTCATCGGTTTCAACGAGACTTTTCATATCGTCTTACAACGCGAGCTACGCATTGAAACGAAAGTTAAAATTTGGATGGACAAAACGCAAGATTTTAATCTTAATATCGTAGAATCGATGTCTATTACCTTTTCACTGCATTTGGGATTTCTATATTTTTTGTTTTTTTCGTTATACAATGCATACATTAATAGAATAAAACGATTAATGCCTCATGGAATTATTTGTCTTTTATACTGCTAACACTTGTTAAATATATTTAATTTTGAACATGCTAGGTATTGAGAAAATCGAACAAAACAATTTACTTATAAATCGTTTTATGAAATTGGTTTGTATGTACAATACACGTATATGCGTGTATTAATTGTTACCATGTGGCGTGATTAATTTTAGTTAATATCTTATTAATTTTTAATGTTTTTCAAGTATAATATTGTTACATGAACCGAGTCAATCATAGTTACGCCAATAGATTTGATAGTTTTTATTTAATTACATTTCCTCATTTACAACTTACCCACATTACTTTTTTTATATTTTACTTCATCTCAAGGTCACAAATATTTAAACTTCTCTACTAACATAATCACGAAAAATGTGTTCTTGTAACATTGAAATTTTTTCATGATTTTATTAAATTATTTATATCTGGTAATACCTGATCTAGAATTCTAGTTTGACCTTAGTACTAACGAGAAGAAACTAGTTTTTTGTAGTATATTATTCATATTATTGTACAATTATTTTATTTATCAATGTTGATCATTGTCATTGAAATGCAATATAATTCTTCCAAAAACGTATTTTTATTAGAAATAATTTAGAGTAGGAAATTTAAATATTTAATTACATGTATGTATGCATTATATATATTATAATTTGTGTATAATATAGATATTTAAGTAATTAATACAATTAATTATCTACATATTATATAAGTTAATTTTTTGTTTCTGATGTTTGAAGGTTTTTTTTTTTGGGAAAATGGAAATTAATTATATTTTATATTTTAAAACAATTCAACATTCACCACATGTGTTTTTTTTAAGAGTGAAATTAATACATAAATTAAAATGTTAATATTTAAAATAAAATGTATGTCAATGTAAAATATATGAAATATGAGTTGATAGGTATTATTTATTAATAATTATTATATGGTAAATATTAATTCTGTTCTACTTAAATTTTTGTTAGTAAACAATAACTAACCATAATATTTTATATTATGGTTTACTAATTTATGATTATAAATACAAAATATTGCAGTATTGCAATATGTATTTGTACATCAGGTTATTTAAAATATATTATAATTTAAAAATCAAAATGGTTTATAATTTTTTATAGTCTTTATTATTATTTATAATTCTTATTATTATTTTTTTTATTATATATTATTATTAAACTAATTAATTTTTTATAAATAAAAATTAAGTTATTAATATTTTTATATTTTTTTATATTTCAGTAGCTGAAGGCACAATGCCAGCAAGGTTCCCACAGACTAATCAAGCCACTACCAATGGGGCTGTAAATGGTAACTCTTATTCTGGAAATGATGAAATTGTTATCAGTGGTATTTCTGGACGTTTTCCGGAATCTAATTCAATTGCCGAATTTAGAGAAAATCTTTTTGCTGGTATAGACTTGGTCAATGATGATGAACGACGTTGGCCAGCTGGTATAAAAATTGAATTGTTTAATTAAACATGAAAAATTGTTTGTTAATAATATTTTTTTGTTATGAATTTATTTAGGTCTTTACGGCCTTCCATCAAGAACTGGTAAACTTAAAGGATTGGAATATTTCGATGCCAATTTCTTTGGAGTTCACGCTAAACAGGCAGAAGTTATGGATCCACAATTGAGATTACTTTTAGAATCTACTTATGAATGTATTGTGGATGCTGGTAAGTTTAAATTAACATTTTCACATAATATAAAGTCTATAATTGTAATGAAAATAACTTCAACAGGAGTGAACCCAGATGATGTTCGTGGAAAGAAAATTGGAGTGTACATTGGTGCGTCTAACAGTGAGACTGATGATTATATAACTAGACAAGCAGAACGTTGTAATGGTTATGGACTGACTGGCTGTTGCCGAGCTATGTTTGCCAACAGGATCTCATACACTTTCGATTTTAATGGCCCTAGTTTTGCCATAGACACAGCCTGTTCTAGTAGTTTGGTTGCATTGTCACAAGCTATGCATGCTATTGAAAGTGGGCAGTGTGATGCCGCTATTGTCGGAGGCTCTAATTTATTGTTGAAACCTACCACTTCATTACAATTTCACAGATTAAGCATGTTATCGCCACAAGGAATGTGCAAAGCATTTGATGTGACAGGTAAATCTTTTGATATTGATAATTTTATAAATTTTTAGTATTCATTGGGACATTTTAACTGTAGGAAATGGATACGTAAGAAGTGAAGCTGTTGTAACCATTTTCCTCCAAAAGGCTAGTGTTGCAAAACGTAATTATGCCACAATTAAAGGAGCTCTTATCAACACTGATGGATTTAAAGACCAAGGAATTACATTCCCAAGTGGAAAAATGCAAAATAAACTTATCCAAGAAGTATATGCTAAGTGTGGTGTTCATCCGTCTGAAGTATCTTATGTAGAAGCTCACGGAACTGGAACTAAGGTAAAACTAGTATTGAATAACAATTAATATTTAATTTTTAGTAAATCATGTTTGTATATTAGGTTGGTGATCCACAAGAAGTTAACTCAATCGCTGAATTTTTCACCAAAGACCGTACCTCACCTTTATTAATCGGTTCTGTTAAATCAAACATGGGTCACTCTGAGCCTGCTTCTGGTCTCTGTTCATTAGCTAAGATTGTCATTGCTTTGGAATCGGGAAAAATTCCTGCAAATCTTCATTTCACCAACCCTAACCCTGATATTCCTGCATTATTAGATGGCAGATTACAAGTAATTCATGATATTATAATAATTTTTCATTGAAGTAACATCTAATGAGATTTAAACTTAAAGGTTGTAAACAAAAACTGGGACTACAGTGGTGGTTATGTTGCTCTCAACTCTTTTGGTTTTGGTGGTGCTAATGCTCATGTGTTATTGAAGTCCAACACAAAATCCAAAACTACTCCAATACTAAATAATATACCACGTTTAATTGCCGTATCTGGAAGAAAAAATGAATCCGTTGACAACATGTTAAAAAATGTATACAACTTGCTTAAATAAACTTGAGTCGAATATTGCAATTATTTCTTTTTTTCTTTTATAAGGTTTCTGAAGCACCAGTTGATGATGAGTTGGTTGGATTATTACATGACATTCATACAAACAACATTAATGGACATGCTTATAGAGGATATTCAGTTCTCGGGAAGTCTATTACTGAAGTGTCTGTAAGTAAACTGTATATTAATGGTAAACGATATGGTAAACGAATTAACGATAAATGGTTTATAGGAAGTAAAAGCAGATAAAAGACCAGTATGGTATATATTCTCTGGAATGGGAAGTCAATGGGCTGGTATGATTGATGGACTTCTTCAATTGGAACCATTTGCTCGTGCCATTAATAAAGCTGCAGCTGTACTCCAAGTTGAAGGCTTAGATTTATTGAGCATTCTTAACTCAAAAGATGAAACAACATTTGATAATGTTCTTAACTCATTTGTATCAATTACATCCATGCAGGTAATTATTGAAAAGCAAAATAATATAAAGAAAAAACATTTAACTAACTATTCTAACATAATTAGGTGGCATTAGTTGATTTATTAAAATCAATTGGAATTGAACCAGATGGTGTTATTGGACACTCGGTCGGTGAACTTGGTTGTGCATATGCTGATGGTACATTTAATGCTGACCAAGCAATTTTAGCTGCATTCTGGAGAGGCCGTAGTATTTTAGAATCTAAACTACCACAAGGGTCAATGGCTGCTGTTGGTAAGTTATATTTCTGTTAAACTACGTATTGTTTTTTTGTTACATCAATACTATAACTGTTTTAAAATTGAAGGATTATCTTGGGAAGAAACAAAAAAGAGATTGCCTTCTGATTTGATAGCTGCTTGTCACAATAGTGTAGATAGCGTAACAGTATCTGGTCCTCCTGAGAGTCTCTCTGCTTTTGTTAAGACTTTACAAGCTGAAGGAATTTTTGCAAAAGAAGTTAAAAGTTCTGGATATGCTTTCCACTCAAAATACATCGCTGATGCTGCACCTAAACTTCGTAACAGTTTGGAAAGAGTAAGTTCTTTATATTAATATAAAATATTTTTATCATAGTTAATCATACATTTAACTCCATTATATTAAAAAAAAATATGTATTCATAGTAGAAGTATATGATTAACCATTAATCATTATTATTTTACTTATAAATAGATTTTACCAAATCCAAAACCACGTACTTCCCGTTGGATCAGTTCTTCCATCCCTGAAGAATTGTGGAACACACCAATTGCTCAATTAAGTTCAACTGCTTATCATGTAAACAATTTATTAGCTCCAGTATTGTTCCATGTAAGATATATATTAAATAATAATTGTGCTAATTTTATTTATGAAAATTTCTCTGAATTTTAATATTTGTGTTTAGGAAGCTCTTGCTCATGTACCGAAAAATGCTGTAGTTATAGAAATTGCACCACATGCATTACTTCAAGCTATTCTAAAGAGAGCTCTAGGACCAGAGTGCTCTTGCATTGGTCTTACTAAACGTTCAACTAACTCTGAAGGAAACATTTCTGTATTATTATCTGCCATTGGAAAGTAAGATAATTTTATAAATTTTTCTTATAGAAGCAAATGTATTCATTTTTTCTACTGATATCTATAGATTGTACAATGCTGGACTTCAACCAAAAATTAAAAACTTATATCCAGCTGTCTCATACCCTGTAGCTCGTGGAACACCTATGATCCAATCGTTAGTCGAATGGGACCATTCTGTTGAATGGCTTGTTTCAGACTTTACTCAAAAGGTAAATTTTATATATATTACTGATAATTTAATTAATTTTGAATTTTGGACAACAGAATTCTGTAAAAATAAATTTCATGTAATTGATAAATTATAGGAAGCTGGATCTGGTGAATCTGTTATAAAAATTGATTTAAGTAATGAAGATGATCAATACTTGACTGGACATACCATTGACGGCAGAGTTTTATTCCCTGCTACTGGATATTTGGTTAGATTAAATCTTCTTAAAATAACTAAGTATATTTATTTAAAATTATTTATAACTTATTGTTGCATTTATAGACTCTAGTTTGGCAGACTTTTGCTAAACTTCAAGATAAGAACATTGAAGACTTCCCAGTTGTTATTGAAAATGTTCAATTTTTGCGAGCAACTATCATGCCTAAAGACGGTAATTAATTATTAATTATTGAAATTTATATTTAAAATGTATAAAATATGAATTTAAACAGAACACATTTTATTAAAACCAATCTAATTGTATTATTTTAAAATTAAATTATTGTTTGATAAAATTGATAGATAATTTTTCAACTAATTTAATGGTTGTATTTTGTTTTTAACTACAGGAAATGTAAATTTCCTCATCAACATCTTTGAAGGAACTGGTAATTTTGAGATTTGTGAAGGAGGCTCGGTTGCAGTTACTGGTAAAATTTATGTTCCTGATGACATTGAGACCGAACAACTAGAATTACCTGAACCTTATGTGGATGAAAACTCGTTACCACTAAAATCTGGAGATATATATAAAGATTTGGGACTCAGAGGATATGATTATAAAGGAGTGTTCCGAGGAGTAAAAGAAGCTGACAATAAAGGTAAAATATTTTTAGATTTAATAATATATATTGATTAATTAATTTAAATACTTAATTGATTACAATTAACTAACAATTATTCACTTTTAAACAGGCATTAAAGGACAGTTGGAATGGATTGGAAACTGGATTAGTTTTATTGACACAATGCTCCAATTTTCTATTTTGGGTTTGAAAGTAAAAGAATTATATCTACCTACGAGAATGCAAAGAGTTATTATTGATCCGGTCAAACATTTAGAATATATTGAAGCATTAGCTGAAAATAGTAGTTAGTATAATTTTGCCTAATATATAATGTGTTAAAAAAAATTTTATGTTTATAACTGTATTCAATATTACTATTATTTATTTCAGCTGTTCCTGTTTATATGTACAGAGACATTGATGTTATCAAATCTGGTGGTATTGAATTACGTGGTATGAAAGCAAGTTTAGCTCCTAGAAGACAACAATCACAGGCTGCCCCTAAATTGGAAAAGTACTCATTTGTACCGTATGCTACTGATAAGGTAATTTTCACTTTTATGGGTACCATATGCATTTTTTTCTAAAAAAGAAAATTATGTTTATAATTCTTAAATAAATAAACGTTAGTACTGAAATTATTTTTTTTTTACTTATTTATATAGGTTTCATTAGTAACAGATGTAAGCAGTGTTTTTGCTGCTTATCTACAAGTGGCATTGGAAAATAGTGCGGGCGCAATGAAAGTTAAAGTAGTTGAGTTTGGAGGTGACAAACCATTTGAAGGAATTTATATGCCTACTGTAGTTAACATATTGGAATCTGAACCTTTAATATCTGTAACTATATAAATATATTTGATAAGTATTCAGTATATAATACATGTATGATTTTAGTTGGACGCAATGTTGGCTACAACTCAAATACAAGCCTTGGCTCCATTTTTGGGACCAATGGAAGTAAAAATGGTTAACAAATCATTAGAAAATGGTCCAATTGAATCCAATGCACATGTTGCAATTGCTTTTGATATTTTAAAATCAGAAAATCTACTGAATAATTTGGCAGAAACCGTGAAAGATGGTGGTTTTATACTGACATCTGAATCCACTAACGTACCTGAAAGTGCTATTGAGAAAAATAATCTTGTCTTAATTAGCAAATCATCAGCTGATGATAGAATATTCTACTTACTGAGAAAGGTATGGAGATATTTTCCAGCTAAAACGTATAATTTAATTTATTATTTTTAAATATTTAAATGTGTATTTGTTACTCAGCTAAGTGAAAAATTACCCGTTTCTGAAGTTATTCAAGTATCAGAAAAATCATATGAATGGGTCGAGACATTAAAATCAGCTCTTAAAACGGTCGAAACTGACCCAAGCAAGAACATTATTCTGTATGCCCAAGGAGAAAGTACTAATGGAATAATTGGTTTGGTGAACTGTGTCAAACAAGAACCTGGTGGTAACAATGTTCGATCAGTATTCATTCAAAATCCCACAGCTCCAAAATTCTCATTAACCACTCCACTTTATGCAAATCAATTAAAAAAAGATTTACTAAGTAACATATTGAAGCCTAATGGAGTGTGGGGTTCAATGAGGCACTTGAAATTAGAAAACCAACAAGATAAACCAACTTTACAAGTGGAGCATGCATATATCAATGCTCTGACTCGTGGAGATTTAAGTAGTTTGAAATGGATTGAAGGTCCATTGACATATTACAAGTAAGAATTTTTAATTTAATAATAATACATTTCATGTGCTTATATAATTGTTAAATTTTAGACCTGAATACAATCTAAATACAGAATTATGCACTGTTTATTATGCTCCACTCAACTTCCGTGACATTATGTTGGCTTCAGGAAAACTTCCTCCTGATGCATTGCCTGGTGATTTGGCTGGACAAGTATGTTTTTTCTTTGATAAACATTATACTAGTTAATTAATAATCATTAATATTTGGTATATGTTTAAGGACTGTATTCTTGGATTAGAATTCTCTGGTCGTAACTCGCAAGGTAAAAGAGTCATGGGTATGCTTGCTGCAAGAGGTTTAGCAACTAGTGTTCTTGCTGATCCTGGTTTCCTATGGGAAGTGCCCAGCAAGTGGACATTGGAACAAGCTTCAACTATTCCTGTTGTATATGGAACTGTAAGATATTGCATTATTCATTACGCTGATGGAAATTTTATTAACGCATTTTTATTATTTACTTTAGGCTTACTATGCACTTTGTGTCAGAGGACGCATGCGCCCAGGTGATTCATTATTAGTTCACGCTGGTACTGGAGGTGTTGGTCAAGCAGCTATCTCTATTGCTCTGCATATGGGAGTTACTGTGTATACAACCGTTGGCAGCAAAGATAAGAGGGCATTCTTAAAAAAGACATTCCCAAAAGTACTTCTACTTCCTTATTAATTTATAATTTTATGTATTTCATTTGTGATTTCTAATTAATCTTTATCTTAGTTAACTGACAAAAATATATCCAACTCTCGTGATACCAGTTTTGAACAACATGTATTAAGAGAAACCAAAGGACGTGGTGTAGATCTTGTTTTGAACTCATTGGCTGAAGATAAGCTTCAAGCTTCTGTTCGTTGTTTGGCTAAAGATGGTCGTTTCCTTGAAATCGGAAAATTAGATTTGTCAAATAACTCTCCATTGGGAATGTCCATTTTCTTAAAAAATACTACATTCCACGGAATTCTTTTGGATTCATTGTTTGATGCTAAGTCTGAAAATGATGACAAGAAAGAAGTTGTAAGATTGCTTAATGAAGGAATAAAGAATGGTGCTGTTAATCCTCTTCCAGCTACAGTATTTTCTGAATCTCAAGTTGAACAAGCATTTAGATATATGGGATCCGGTAAACACATCGGAAAAGTAGTTTTGAAAATTAGAGATGAAGAGTCAACTGAAGTGACTAAGCCTACCACAAAACTATTCACTTCCATCCCACGATCATACATGAACCCAGACAAGACTTATGTTCTTGTTGGTGGTCTTGGAGGATTTGGATTAGAATTGGCCAATTGGTTGGTTGTCAGGGGTGCCAAGAACCTTGTTTTGACTGCTCGAAGTGGAATTACAACAGGTTATCAAGCATCTTGTGTTAATATCTGGAAAGAAAAAGGAGTTAATGTACTGATCTCGAAAGCTGACTGTTCAACCTTAAATGGAGCTCAACAATTAATTGATGAAAGTAACAAATTAGGACCAGTTGGAGGAATCTTCAACTTGGCTGCTGTAAGTAATTTAAATAATTTTATTAGTTTATTAATAATTCATTTTTTATTAAATACATTCATATCAATTAAAATATATTTATACTTACCTTTTGTGTAATCCTTAACTTTTAAATTAACAAATGTATTTATCAATTATATAAAATATATTTTTAAAGAAGCTATTTAATTATAATTTATTTTTGTGTATTAATTTTAATAATATTAATTGCTTACAAATAATTTTTTTAGGTACTGAGAGATGCGTTCTTAGAAAATCAAACTCCAAAAGATTTTGAAATTGTTAGCAAACCCAAAGTAACTGGAACTAAAAATCTGGATGTTGTTACCAGGAAATCTTGCCCTGAACTTGATCACTTTGTTGTATTTTCATCTGTGTCTTGCGGACGTGGTAATGCTGGACAAACCAATTACGGTTTTGCCAATTCTGTTATGGAAAGGATTTGCGAAACTAGACAAGATGCTGGACTGCCTGGAGTAAGCTATTTTTAAATAGATAACATACATTTTGATAAGCAATTTAAATCTAAAGTTAATGATTTTCTAATTGTTGTTAGTTGGCCATACAATGGGGAGCAATTGGAGATGTTGGTCTTATTATGGAAACAATGGGTGGAAATGACACAGTTGTTGGTGGTACATTGCCTCAGCGTATGGCATCATGTTTGAGTTCATTTGATATATTTTTACAACACCCACAACCAGTTTTGGCTTCAATGGTATTAGCTGAGAAGAGGAAGGGTGGTTCAGGTGGTGCTAATCAAGTGAGCCTAATTGAGGCTGTTGCTAATATTCTTGGTATCAAAGACACCAAGAACATTAACGCTTCAGCCACATTGGCCGATTTGGGTATGGATTCTTTGATGGGTGCCGAAATCAAACAAACACTTGAAAGAAACTACGATTTGGTGTTAAGCGTTGGAGAAATTAGAACTTTGACAGTCAAGAAATTGCAAGAATTACAAAGTAATGGTAGCGAAGAAGTAACTGAAGTTGCTAATGGTGTAACTGCTGGAAATAGTCAGGTTTGTAAATGTGTTTTATAATGTTTATATTTTTATTTAATTTAATTTTTGTTTTTATTTTTTATTTTTTTTAGGTTGAATTCAACAAAAACTTAGTTCCTCAAGAAACTGTTGTCAACATGAAAAAGGATGAAAGCAATAAACCTAATGTGTTTATGTTTAGTGCTATTGAAGGGTTTGTGTCTGCGTTAGAAGAAGTAGCATCTAAATTACCCTATAACATTTATGGACTTCAATGTACTGAAGATGCTCCTACGGATTCTATGGCATCTATGGCTAAATTCTTTATAGCTGTGAGTTTGAGTAATTTTACTAATTACTAACATTATAGCATCTAATACTGTGTTTGCTGATTGTTTTAGAAAATTAAAGAAATCCAAAAATCTGGACCATACAACCTTGTTGGATACTCTTTTGGTGCATCTGTTGCTTTTGAAACTGGTGTTGCATTAGAAGCTGCTGGTGAAAAAGTTAGCCTAGTTTTGTTAGATGGCTCCCCATCTTATGTTTTGACTCATGAAAATGCAATGAAGAACCGTCATTCTGACAACAAAGTAGATCACAGAGATGCCTTTACTTATTTCGTACTGCTCTTTAAGGAAATGGACTACCAAGTAGTAAGACTAATTTTATTTTTTTTTTGTAATGTTTGAAATGTTTCTATATACATGTTGTATCTAATGGTTACATTTATTTAGGTGTTTGACCAAATCTCTACCAAAAAGACAAAAGAAGAACAATTAGAAGAAGCTGTTAATATTTTATCTGATTTACCCTTAAACAAAGATGAACTTAAAACTGCTGCAAAACTGTTTTACGGCAAACTGTTTGTTTCATTCTACTATAAACCAGTACAGAAATTCAATGGAAATGTCACATTAGTTACAGCTAAAGATAATTTTGTATCTCTTGGACCCGACTATGGATTGAAACCAGTAAGTATTATACTCTTATAGTACTCTTTGTTTAAATAGTTTATTATTTCGTTGGTTTTTTTAGTCAATATTGTTGTTTTGTATTTTAAATAATATTTTTTTTTTTGTTCCACAGCTATGCAAGGGTTCTCTAAATATTCATTCTGTGTCTGGTGATCACAGACAAATTGTGAAAGGTGAATCTGCCGGCTCTATTGCACAGATTATTTCCTCGTCCCTTGTATCAAAGTAACACTGATATCTGACTAAAACATTTAAGACAAACGTTTAGGCTAATCATTTCATAGGTTTGGATAATATAATTATTTTTTATACATACATTTAACAAAATTACATTTTTAAAAACCGCACAAACATTTTTGCTACGGTCATAAACAAATGTGTGTAGAGTTTATTGTGTTGTTGTAAATTTTTAAAATATTGTTGTTTTTTTTTCGACTTTTGTTAGTGCTTGTATCAAAATTGAAAGTCGTATACTTTTCTGAATTAAGTTAAGGTTAATAATATGTCTATGTCAATGACACTTTATACATATATAAATATACATATATATATTTTTTTTTTTTTTGTTGTTTTGTTCCAACACATTCCATTAGTGTGTTTATTAGTTAGGAAAAACCATTTTGTCATAATATAAGTAATATAAATATTTTGAAATAATTGTACTGTTTGATTTGATTTGATTTTACCTTGTGTAGATTGATTGGAAATTCTTATTAAAAATGATATTTGTGAATTTTTATTGGTTCATATGTTTTAAATTTATAATTTTCTAACATGAAATGACCAATATATATATATTTTTTTTTAATTATTAATTGTCTTGTTTAAATTAGTTATATATTTGTTTTATATAATATATATTTCTTAACATTTTATTATTTAAGATAATAAAATACACTAAATGAAATATTTTATTTGCTCAATATTTTTACACTTTAGATCTTAGGTTCCCAAAGTGGTCTATATCGACCCCCTAGGTTAGGTTAGTTTGTTATCATTCTATTACACGTTGTTAAATCGGAATAGCTAACGAAGACGCATTTCGATGTTCGGTAGGTACGCGACTAAAACGTTATCACGTCCGAAGGCAGATCGTAGACGATAGAATAACCGCGATCGCGTATGGTCTTAAAATCGCACACACGCCGTGTTCGCAAACAATATATCGTCAATTTCCCGTCCGGGTTACCGACAGAAACGTTCGCTGGCCCCATCGGCGGTGGTGTTGTTCGTCCGGCGGTCGACGTGGTTATTTTGCCGCGACGTCCGGTTCGAAGACCGCTGGCGAGACGGAATAGCGCTCCAGTGCGTTCCGGGCGCTGACGTAGTACTGAAAAAAAGTCTTGGGTGTACGCGGATTGTAAACGAATAGAGCGAGCGGGGTTGATTCCTACCTCGCGTCAGTGTGCATCAGCTTAACGAACGATATTCCGGTGTAATGAAATTAAAAATAGACGTGTAATATGTAAAAACTATATCCGTTCCCGATAGTGTGGTATAAAACGGAATCAGGTCAATGTTCGTTGTTACGGATGTAACATGTCAATACTGTTTGTAGCTCTGAAGTTTATTGTATAGCTAGTACAACCGTGTATACCTGGATATCACAAATCGTATATTAAGTACACGCAGTAAAAAAAAAAAATTTGTTACACTCGCGCGCACGTTCCACTACACCGTAGGTTCGTTGCGATCGCTGTGGTGATAGGCCGTGACTTGAACTTTTTTTAGGGGGGGGGGGGCTATTAGTTCCGAGATAACACGGACCCGTACTGATTTACATACGGATACTAAACTTCTCACAACTATAGGTTCAATTCAGATTTTAACAAAAAATTGGAAAAGCGCGATTTCATTTTTGATTATTCCTGAGTAAACATGAACCGTTCATAGGTCCGCATCGTACGTATCGAACGGATTGATTTATGGTAGTGAGTCCACCGTATCCGCAGCAATCGGATTGCCTAGGCCAGTGCCATTTGCACACGGAAAAATATTTTTTATGTATTTCGCATGTTCGCATGATGTCATTCGCACCAGCCGGAAAAGTTGTCCCTCCGATAAATTTCGTCAGCATTGCCGATGCGTGCAATCCGTCAACTGCGGGTCAATGGGCGCACCTGTGTAACTCGCAATATACAAAGAATTCTAAAATCCTTTTCATACGTACGTACGATACGAGCCTATGAACGTTTACTTTGAAACGATATTCGTGGTACACCGGATAACAAGAATTGTCGAACTTAATAATAATTATTAATAAAAAACAATTATTGTTTTCGCGTACTGAGATTGTAGACCAGGCACGTCCAGAGGGAGGGGGGTAAAAGTTATATATGTTATATTAAGTAATAAGGTAATAAAAAAGTACACGTTGGAGTATTTGTGAACAAAAAATTATGATCGAAAATCAATACACATCAGCAAATGTCTGAAAAGCTTGAACAGTTGACTTGTCAGTGAAAATGCGTGAAAATTCAATAGAAAGAGGCGGTCAAATCGAGAAAATTGGCACTGTTAAAATAAAAATAGACAACTATATACGAATTTTCAAGTCTGTTTAACTTTTTAAGAATGAACATTAGGTGTATTCTTTGTATAAATGTATGTAAAGGGCTCCTCAATTGGGGATGAGGGTTAAAACCGCCAAATCCCCCTTTGCGCACGGGCCTGTTGTATATATGGACGATTAAATTTCACCTCAACGTTAACTACAAAATTCTGAGTGTCAATTGTTTTTGATCAGGTAGAGGGTTATGAAAATATTTAGTAGAACGTCGGCAAATACCACGAGCATTGTGCATTATTAATATGTAACGTCTGGGAAGTTCCTTTTAAAAAGGAACCCATTTCCGTCCCTCGTTGTTGTTGCAAAAAAAAAAAAAAAAAGCAATGCATTTCCATTTGAGAAGTAGATAATTTTTATAACGCAACGGTGAGGCGACCACGTCCAGTTGTAATGACGAATGTTTAAATTTATGTCGATGTACGCCCGAATTTTTCTCGTGGAGACAACTTAACGTACGACTTCGGTGCGCCAGATACACAACTCGAGTGGTCCGGTTGAGCATCGCAGCGACGACGTAAAGGACGTTATAACGATTCCAATCAAGGCCAAACAAGTTTATACCTTCTACCAACGATTAAATAATAGAATATTACTATTTTATCATTAAAACCTAATATTTAGTAGAATATATTTAATATATATTCTAGAAAATATTGTCAATAACACATTGTGTTTCATTTTTATTTTCCTTCGGTCGGAAATTTGCGTTCAAGTTCCTCATAAATAGGAACTCTTTCCCGTTCTTCGTTCCCATATTTAAAAAAAGGGACGTATTCCAAGCTTCTGTTGTAAGAAAAAGAACGTGTTCCTTCCCAACACAGTTAATATGCTAATTGATTGTGATCGAACCGTGTATCGCGTTTCATCGGACCACTAATAAACATATTACAATTATAATATCATATTTATACATATTATAATTTTATTAGGTAAATAAATTATATCATATAGTATAATTTATAATTACAACGTGAATTAAACTTTTTCTTATATATAGCTCGGTATAAGTTTTTATTTATTTTAAACTTATATAAAATGTCCATTTTCTATAAAAAAATTACTTTCCAAGATGTACAGTGTATACAAAAAACAGTTGAAGTTAATGGATATGAAATCGGGTAAACTATTTTTAAAAAAAGTCATTCTTGCTACTTCCAAGTATGAGGTCAGTTGTTTATAACAAACAGAAAATAATGCTACTTTGTTTTATGAACACCAAAAATAAATTATACTAAGTTATTTTCTTGCAATATTTAGTAATTCATTTAAAAGTCGGATAGTCTATCAAAAGCCGCTATTGCAAAAATGCCCGTCAATCGTCTGATACGTTTTATAATGGGCATGACAATTTTTTAAGTGTTGTGTATCTATAACGAATTATATTGGATCAACGCGATAACAGATAAACATTTTTATTATATGAAAATAAAACTATAAATAACATTGCGATAATGATTTGATTATAAGTATTTGGCAGTAAGGAAAGTGGCGGTATAGATCAGGGGTGGCCAACTTTGATAGACCTGCGATCGACCTCCGAGTTTTTGTTGACCAAAAAAAAAAAAAAATGTTGTCAATAAACAAAAAATATATTATATGTACAAGCGTGTTACACTTATTTTATTACTTTATATATTAATTTATACTAGGTATATATGTATATATTTATTGGCTGCATCCGAGTTCCGTCCCGAGAACCTTTTTTTATACCAATTCCGTCCCGGTTAAAAAAAAAAAAGAAGAATTAAAATTATAATAAAATATAATATGTATAGTATTGTTGTTATAAAATATTTACAAAAAAATATAAGTATTCATAATATTAGTACATCTTCATAATTTAATTATAATTAATCGTAATAATATAAATAATAAAAATCAATAAATATTAAGTTAGTAAGTTAGTCAAACAGGCATATTGTAATATAAAAATAAATATTTTAAAGTTTATTTAGTTTCGTTAACTAAAATCTTATTTTATTTTATCTTTATTTCTATGTGATATGATATTGTTAAATTCAATTATTTAGCGGTATATAAAAACTCGTTATCTACTAATAATAACAATAATAATAGAATACGACAGCGACATTCGTTTCCATTTACTTTTCTGTACTACGATCGAATATTAGAAGTCAAGTGTACTCCATCTATAGGCCAAAAAAGTTTAGAAGATGCAGCACTGGATAAAAAATTGCAATTTTGTTTAGAGTTAACAGAAACAGGTCAACTTCAACTAAAAAAAAAAACCATAAATATTATTGGCAAATTCAAGGCCAACTAAACATAACAAAAAAATCAATATGTATTTTTATTCTGTTTAGTATGGGAAATAACATATATATTCAATATATCAATAGGGACGAAAATCTTTGGACAAAGAAGATGCTTCCTAAATTAATTGCATTCTATATGGACTGCATGTTACCTGAAATTGTAGATCAATCATTCTCAAAGTGGGCGATAGCGCCCCCTAGTGGGCGTTGGTGGTCTTTAGGGGGGCGGTAGGATGCCCGAAGGAATTTTGGGGGCGTTGAGTTAGGTTTAGGGGGCGATACAAAAAATTATATATATAAATATTATAATTATATTATATTAAAAAAAGTCTCATTTATATATTTATACATATATTAATACAAAATGTAATATAATAAATCTATATTTATTAAAACAAAATACCACACATTCACTGATCGCGGATTAACTAACAATATAGCTAATAATATAGGTACCACCAATACGTAATGTGCGACGCGATGGCCCACGGGGTTTCTAGATGTTTCGTCGATGTCGTCGTCGGTATTTAATGATCATTAGCGTTATCGTAACGGCGACAATAGTCGATAACTTAGTATTTATAGTAGATATAAGTTATCGACTATTGTCGTCGTTACGATAACGCTAATGATCATTAAATACTGACGATATAATATATTGTGTCCAATTTACGATGCAAGCCTTAACTCAAGCTTTAGTATACGATTTGGTATCGAACCGTGCCGACCGTGTTTTGATTTTGCTTTTATTTTTTATGCACGTATAAAATATCTACATATATCAAATATTTACATAAGTGAAAACTATGTCGGAAGCAAAAAAAGAAAAAAAGACAATACAGTGCGGAATACATAAAATACGGATTTATTCAAAGTCGGACAAATCCATCATCGCCAATGTGCCTCATATGTCAAAAAACATTTTCAAATGAAGCAATGAAACCTCGATTACACGGTAATTTTAATAAAATGCATTCAGATATGAAAGACAAAGATGTGACTTACTTTCAAAATATGGAAAAAAAGTACGTAGCTCAACCTACTTTATCAACGCTTTTTTCTGCGGCTTCTAAGCAAGACAATGATGGGTTTCGTTCGTCGTACAATATATCACTATTAATT